>VYZM01020347.1:95917-121591 GCA_013398915.1 Dromas ardeola
GGTTTGGCCGTTGGGGAAGGTTTTCTGCTGCAGGCGACGGGTTGATTCCCGTTAGAGTGTTTGAGTTACGAACAGGCCGTTGTAAAAATGCAGGTATCCTTCAGATCTTTCACTTTATTATAATAGTAACTCTACTGCTAGAAAAACAATTTTTTTTTTTTCCTTGTCAGGTAGTTTGTTATATGACTCCCAGATTTAGTATGTTGCAGCCGTGTCAAAAGTTGCTGGAAGAAGTCAGTTCTGATCTTCCCTCAACGGTAAACCCAGAGATGTAGTTAATTCCCCACGAGTGACAGAAAATCAGGCCTCGTATGTTTAGAAGGTTTATCTGAGGACTTCATAACTTTGTTTGCTAACTTTATGCCCCTTCCCTTTACAAATCTGGTAAACACTGAACATCTTTCTATGAAAAGACCCACGAATAAGTGGATAGTTGTATTCAGTGTTCAGTCGCATTGTCTTGACCTGTCAAAAGAATGACATGTCAAATGCATAATTTTTCTGATTCTGTGTGGCTTGAGGACTGCTAATATTTTACCTTAATTGCTCAGATTTTTTGTTATTTCCCAGCTGAAAAGGCATAAAAAAAGTGCCCAACACCTGTCTTGACACATGAAAGATTTATCCAGTCTTGAACTTAGGGAACCAGGCAGTAATCTTTTTATATGGGGAGACATCCTGATGCTACTGTCACTTTTACAAAGCGAAATTGCTCACTGGAGATTTGTTTTCAGAGAATGAGTGGACTGAGGGACAATGTCCCTGTAGCTCAGAAAGCTACAGAAAGACATTTTTCACCAGAGAGACACAGGTAAATCAATTGTGCTAGACATTTTTGTCTGTTCTAGTTGCTTTCTTAATAGAATAACATAAAAAAATTGATTTTCAAGATATCTATTTACTGATAATGCATTATTTTACTTGGAATTAGAAAGGGTGGATATAATCAAGAACTAATGAAATTACACTCATTTCCTAGTAGAAAAGCCCTGAAAGTTTTATGATCTGTATTGAGGTTTTTAATAAGGAAAGCCTTAAGAGGTAGAAAACTAAAATTTTTCTTCAACACGCTTCTAATGTCAGTTATTTCAGAAGGATTATTACTTGAATTGAATGTTCTTTCCTCCCTTTTTCCTAATGGCTTCTTTTCATTAACCAGAGACCTGTGACCTCCCTCATTAAGGTAAAACTCTTGCCAGGATTCCTCAGGGTTAGCTCTCGCTGAATCCAGTGGGAAGCCTGTCTGGGTGGGGCCCGGGACCGTACTTCTGTAACCTCAGACCACTGCTTGCTGCATATCTTTCTGTCTAGGGCTCTTGAAACATTATCACTATGTAGAACCATCTGCTGTGTTGTCCCTCCTTAGTGAGGATGGCAAAAAAGGCAGTCTGTTCGCTTGCTGGAAGCTCAGCGATTATAGGAGAAGTTGGATTTGCTGTGTGTGGGGGAGTGTGTGTCTGTATCAAGGGTAAGGAATGTGTGAACTGAGGTACCTGGTACACAGGCACGTCATCAGTACGCTTTCCCCTGTGAAGTGCTGGTAACATCCAGAATGGGGTGAGGTGCAGAGCTGGAAACACCAGCCGTCAGGTGAAATCCTCTGTACTTTGCTTTGCAGAGCTGTAGATACTTAGACGATACCTACTTACTGCGAGATCTAAGCACCTCCGAAATATCAATGTATTTACCATAATACCAGATTCTTTTATTCCACTTCTATGTATGGAAACTGAGGCAAGGAGAAACTTGAGGGTTTGACCAAGACTTTTAACAGACCAAGTAGGTCTTTTAAACAAGTAGTTGCTGTTTCGGCATCCCTGTTCAAACATTTGCTCCTTCATCCTTTACATAACACCTGCATTTCAGTGGTGCTTTTCGTGTATGAGTTGAAAGATGCTACCAGAGTAAAGCTGGATATTTTTTTAAATTCTAGAGGGATCTTTCTCAGTATACCTGTGTATACCAGAGAGAGAGATATGGTATGATTCTTATCTGGAGCAGTTTTCCTATGCAGATTTCAAAGATTGTCTATAGCTGTTCACTTTTCATAATCCTGTTTCACAGCAGTTAGAGAAGCTTAGCATTTTGGCCAGAGGTGAACAACCAGACAGTTAGAAAGCTGGGAACAGAGCCTGGCTACAGGCTCCTGTTCTCACTTTGCATTTTGAAGACTGTATCTCATCCTGCAAACAATCATCAAAAATCTATGTATTAAAGACTGGATTCTGTAAGGTCCCGAGCTCTCCTTGGTGGAACATGGTGTCCCTAACTCCTGTGGAGTTTGGACTCTAATGAGGAAGAAAAACAAGCAGGGAAACAATTTTATTGGGTTAAAATTTGAAAAGCAAATCAAAGTTTTTTCCATTATTTTCTTATGAATATATCATGCTGTTCTGCAGCTGCAAAGCGTGGAACGAAGAAAGGGAAAACCATTGTGGGAGTCCTGAATTTAATAGACCCAGGCGAGTGTGTGTGTAAAATAAACCTTTGGAAGGCAGAACATCTGATTTTGAGGAAGACCAGAGAGCTTTAACAAAAACACTTCTCTACCAAAACGTTGCTTCGTTTTCTAAAGACACAATTTTCAACAGCAGGCAAACAGGAATACAGTCAGCAGACCCCATCAACATCCATCCCGAGAGCAAAGCGCCAAGTGTAGATGCAACCTCTGTTCCAACTTGCTGTTGGATCCAGACATTCTTCCCACCATCCTTCGCCCTTTCTGTGTCTCCTGATCCCTTTCTCGGGAAGGTGTTGCCTTTTCCCTGAGGTCTGCACGGACAACAGGAGGCAGGTTCATCCTAAGTGCACTTGACAGGGCAAACTGTAGTATTTTCTGTCCGAGCTCCTTTGTCTGTGGTGACTTCAAGTGGACTGCAGGTGGTAGCACAGAGCATCAGATGCCACCTCCAGCTGGCCTGGTCCCAGCAGACGGGAGGAATGACACTCAGTGTTTGAAGGTAACTCCGGATTGAAGGTGGGAAGGAAGAAAATGGGCTTTCTGAACCTGATTTACACCAGTGAGGCCCAATCCTGGAAACCATTTATCTAGTAAACTCTTGCTCTTAAATTAGTAAGATTTTCCTACCTACGTAGTAGTTTGGGGTTTTTTTAATACCTTTGAGGTCTGAGGCCTTAGCTTTTAGGTTTATTTCAGCCAACCCTGTGAAGCAAACTGTCAGAGGCTGCGAACTTGAAGCTGGAAATATATACTGAGATAGACAGTTACTGCTATAGGTACAGATACTTGCAAAACCACGAGGCTTTAAGGAAAGGGCCTTGAGCATGATCAGGTCGGCTCAAGGGGAACTTCGGGAAGTTTTACCTATTAAGTTGTATTTAAACACTGCAGTGCCAGGGTGTTTGTATGGTTTGTTGTTTCAGTTTCTCCGACCTCTCTACTGATAACAGAGATGATTCATGGCTTGGATTGGAGGCAAACAAATGAAATTCCAGTTTCTCCTACCAAGGAAAGAAATACAGTGAGGGGGTCCTTTACAAAACAACATTTGCTACTATCTGTGTCTTTGCTATTGAAATTATTGCTTGAGAGAGTTATGAAGAAAACAAACCGTGTTCTCATTTAGGGCTCATAAAGAGGTTAATTTTCACAAACATTATGAAGCCTGTTTTAATTCACACCTTTTTATTTTAGCAAAAGCTGTTGCCTGAACCGTGTTATTTCAGAATAGAAGTGTATTATTTTGTGTTTTATGAAAACGGCCTGTGCTTTTTTCTAAAATAAGAGTCTCTTCACAGCCAGGCTTGCATTGAGATAAACTGGAAAATATAAATGAAAAAAATGACATTATTTTAGCATGACTGTATGTTTAGAACAACCTAAAAAGCTGCCTGAAGAATTTTTGGGTCGTTTTGGAGGAAGATGTGTGGGTATGAAGAAAGAAAGGAGAAGGAATGCAGAATAGGAGAAAGCTGCCTTTTCCACAAGTTTTTAGGCTTGATCTCTGTTCATATGCTGGCTTCCCTGAAACTAGTCTGAAAAGAGGAGGCAGCTTCGTTCCTTTCTAAAGGCTTTAAAAGAAAGTGCATTGGTGCTGTTAGAAATGGTCTGAAGGCTAGAGAGCGTCCCAGCCTTCGTCTTGAGAGCAGCTTGGACAAGGGGCATGTCTGTATAACAGCTGGTGGCCTCAATTTATCCCCTGGAAGACAGAGTTTTGTCTGTGTGAAGCCTGATTTATGGCCTTCTGCAGATGGGATGTCACTTGCTCCACCTATGCTCCAAGCCAGGCAGACTGTGATCTGAAGAGGACGATGTGATAGGCGCTGCTGGGGCCCTAGCACAGCACCGGGCTGACGAAAGCACATCTTGTTCACATCTAAGCAGATTAAGCTGAGTCAGCAAAGGACTATGTAGAAGCACCGCACCCTACAATAAAGCATCTGTCTTATTACTTTCACACCCTAATAAATATGACTAATTTGCCCTTATTTAGGAGAGCATGATCTGGGGAAAAATTCTGCAGGCGGTGTGAGAGGAAATACTGTAATTCACATTGGCCAGTAATGACTGTCACTTCTTATGGGAATTCAGAGTTTTGTTTCGAAATGTTGGAAGTGACAGATTTCTTTTGCCTCCCTTTGTGCACAGAGAGATTGATGCTAAAGACTTTAATCTTTGGAAAATATTATTGCGTTTTTGTTGACTCAAAACTGTTCAGGATCTGTTCAGGATTTGACAGGGTGTGCTGTTCTCCGTCTGCGTGGCCCTCTGGCCTACAGTAGAAAGGAAAGAGAGTTCACAGCCATAGGGTATTGCGAACATACTGGGACAGAAATAGCACCTCGTAGAAGTCATTCAAGTGCTCATCAATAGGACACACAGCCCAGGTTTCTTCCAAGTCGTAAGCTCTTCGACTTCAGCTTTGGTCTGTAGTCCTGTCTCTTGCTCACCCTCTGCACACAGAAGAATATCTTCAAGGCTGTGAGGAAGGTGTCTTCCTGATGTGGCGGTGCAAAGGCCACATGAGTGCTTGCAGTCAGTCTCATTGTCTGAAGAGATTCAGCTGTCTCTGGGGTACCCAGACACGTTCGGCACCTTTGGAGTGGGGGGGACCCTTTGCTCGAAGGATATCTCATCCTTGGCATCAGAGCTTTGCTGCCTGGTAGCCACATGGGGCTGTGGAACAGATTTTCTCTTCACGTTTGTTTTTGGCAAGTTGCTGCAAGTGTTACGCTGTCCTTCCACGCCCCTTGAGTTCATGAGCTATTCCAGATTTACTCCTCAAGGATCTCCATGTATCAAGAACATAACTTGTCCAATTCAATATTAGAAGAGATTTCTTTAAATGTATTTATCAACACGTGATGTACGCTTGCTGTGATAAGGCATTAAGCTTACATGTTCAAGTGCAATAGGCAAAATAAATTTGTTTTGGCTTTCAATTTGGGGACGCTCAAAGCTAATATTTCCATAGAAACATTGATTGTCATACAGTATGTGTGAAATCTCCTCTATTCTTATTTTATTTTTAGAAAAGCAGATCAATATATACTTTTGTTATAAGCTAAGTACATACTTCAAAATAACTCAAAGTTAGAACTTACTGCATCATATTAAAAAATCAAAGAAATCTCCTTCCTTATTTTCGACCAGTGGACCTAGGCTGGATTTGCATTCAGGTGCACCAACCTCTGCCATTAGTTAACGTTGCTGCAGAACATATTTCCGGGGGTACGTTTGGGGTGGGAAGTGTTCTGCCATAAAATACTTTGTGATGCACAATGAAGTATAGGTAGTGTTGCTGGAATAATCATTGGTCCAGTTTCTGTTTAACTATCTCTAGTGTAAACCAGAAACAGTAAGAAAGTGTGGAGGAAAGGTCAAAGGAAAATTAAGGTCCTCAAAATATTTGTGTTTTTATGTCTCTGCATTTTAAGATTTTTGGAAAGAAATGCTAATGCTCTTTTTCTTGCATTTAATTAAATATTTTAATAACTTGGTGGCGGAATCTCCCTCTGTGTAGTAACATAACATTTTAAGCCTGGTATTTTCTGTGAGTTTTAATTAAAGTAGGTTCCGGCTCCTCTTTTTCTTACCTTTCCGGTGGGGCAGTACAGAACAGGTAGAATATGCATTACAACACCCTAAGGATGTTTGATCCTATACTGGTCTGCTGATGATTTTGGCTGTTACATGCTGAATATGCATTAGGCATATTTGTTTTCTTTTTTTTCTCCCTGCTACTTCATACTTTATCAAGCAATGAATTATAAAAAATTTTGTGAAAGAAATAAAAAGTGTTGGCAAAAATAATCCAAAATAAACCTTCTGCAGGAAGTGGGGGATTCTTCATCACTTGCAGTCTTGAAATCTACACTGGAAATGTTTATGAAGAATATCTTGTCATTTGAGTAAATGTTATTGGTTTGGTGCAGAAATTATTGGAAGACTTCTTTGCCTTGTGTTACAAAAGTAGTAGATCAGGATGAACCGAGGGATTACTTCTGGCCTTGGAATGTATCACGCCACAGGCTTCTAAAATAAAGATGTTTGTAAGCTTGTGAGGAAAAGAATTGTTGAAACATGTGCAAAATGAGAGGGAGGGAAGTCCTCGTTCTTCCTTACTCCCCTTTTAACTGATTTCTTGCATGACTCGAAAATCCTGAGGAGGATTTTCCTCAGACTTCAGGGTAAAAAGCAGTTCACCCCAGTATGGGGGCAAAGCCATGGAAGATTTCAGCCGAAGAGACCGTGAAAGCAGTCAGGTTTAGATAAACTGTTTTGCAGCTTCACTGATGGTGTTTGAATTAAACCCTTATGTTCTATAGATCAATAGAGAATATGCAATATTCGTCAGATTATGTCTACACTTGCATTTTAGTTCCCGATTTTTGGGCTGAAAGTACTGAATATACAATGAAGTAGCTGGAGCTGTATGGAGTGCTATTTTCTGTAAGCCAGGGTGAGTTAAAGTACATCACTTACTCCTCAGGGCATCAGTAAAGAGTTACAAAAACGCTCCCGCAGCAACGCAGGGAGGTTGGTTTTATGCAAAACTAAGCAGCCAGCTCTAACACTGCTAATTAAAGTCCTCATTACAAAAGAGAAGTGTTAGCTGAGGAGACAGTCTCACAATAATACAGTTAACTCTGGTGCTTTTTTTGAATAGTGGGACATAAATTTTTTTGCAGCTGGCTTTATGCAGATGTTTATTAGTGTAACCCCCAAAAGGAGCTTTCGCTTTATTCTCAAGTTATTGAAGGCGTTTTTATTATTTATAGGGTGAAAGTTTGAGAAAAAGCCTCTGTGAAGGTTTGGATAGTGACCACAATAGGGTGGCTGTGCAGCAGGGGACTCAAGGCTACGCATCAACCATCCCAGAGCTCAAAAATGTGCAGATCTGAAGATCTTCATAGGAGCCTGCTCTTCAGGGTTGGTCATGTTCACTGTTTCAAGCTGGCTCCACAAATAGTGATGAATGATTTCTTCTGCACTCCCCAGCAATTCTCTTAGCTCAAGAAGAAATATGGTTTAAGATTTTTCCATACAGTGTTTACTTTTTTTGGTTTTCCGTACTTGTTAACTGGCATATTCCTAGCATAGTCTTCATTTTCCTGTGTAAATGTAAGCACTGCTGATCTGCTGTTGTTGAAATGTCTTTTGGTCTTGGGCTGGTTGAGAAAACAAGGTCAGACACACTACCCTCTTTTTAAATTTTCTTAATAAAATACTGTCATGAAAGAAAAATAGCACAGAGATTACTAATGGCTGTAAAGAAAACTTTAATTAAAAGATTTACTGTCTTGTTACTTTATGTATGCCTTTGTTACTGTAAGTTTTTTTTTTATGGAACACTTACTAGTAAATCCTTTGTTTCTAATATTTAAAAGGTGTGTAGATGTGGTGTTTAGGGACATGGTTTAGTGGTGGACTTGGCAGTGCTAGGTTAACGGTTGGACTTGATAATCTTAAAGGTCTTTTCCAACCCAAACAATTCTGTAATTCTATTACTTATGAATAATTGTAATCAACTTTCAGTACAGTGTTAATATATGAAGATTGTAGGTGGTGGAAGGAAGAAAGAGAAGTTTAAATCTTTCACTCTCATATCCTCTTACTCCTTTAGTGGCACACGCTATTTGACAAAAAAAGCAAAAGAACTGTGTTAAGAAACGTGAAATGAAAGAAAATACAGAAAGTGCAAACTGAGTAGCACTGGGTTCTGTATGGGCACCCAGACGCGTCCTGCCTTGCCAGCTAGGCAGCGTGCCTTAAGAGGGGATACCTCGGAATTTGTGCTACTCTGGGGTTCAGTTCTGCACCTCAGATCCACTGAGAGTAAAGATTTACTCCGGGACTGGCCTAAATAATTTCCTATGCCAGTCTGCTGCTGTGCAAAGTTTCCTATGTGGATATCTGTCCATGGAAAATTACGGTGCTCAGGGATTATGCTGCCATGCCCGGCTGGCAAGGATCTGTTTTCAGTGTTTATTCCTTGGAACAAGGATGCTATTGTGAAGAGCCATGCACACCTACTATGAGCAGGTACATATATAGCAGTATAAGTAGACATGTGAAGCTCTGAGACTTTTGTTAGTGTTTTATTACTCTTGTGACTTCTTTATGGCAATATGTCATTTAAAATATTCTGTGATCATGTAGTTGAGTATCCAGAGCTCTGGAGCACTGGTAGGCAAGCTGGGCTACTGAAGAAAAACAACCCACAGCTGAATGGTCAGGCCAACTTATTATTTCATGGTAGACGTAGAGTTCATTGAAAGCATGACTCCACTGAAATTATGTTGATGTAATGAAACAACACGGTATGTGACAGCATTAGGAGTCTGCAAGAGGAGTAGATGTAGCATCAAGAGAAGGTGGATGTGCAGAGTGGGGATTTTTGTTGTCTGGTCAGAAAAGGAAAAAAAAACCAAACAAACAACATTTTCCCAGGCCTTCTGTAATGGCAGTATCTTGATTTAAATGTTCTACCTGTCAAGGGAAGAAGAAACTTTTAATGTCTTCAAGTATCCCATGGTTTTAAACACTTCCTCAGGAGGGAGTGTGCTGTGACCCTCGTCTGTGAAACCTTCACGGGTCATTTCCCCTTCCCAAGGTTATTAAAAAAAAAAAAAAAAAGTTGCTTGGCTTCTCTTTCGGGCTACTCCACAGGAACAGATTAGACTCCTTATTTGCCTTGAGGGACTGTTTTTTTTATACTCATTCCCAGGTGGATAGGTATAGAGTAAAGTCAGTATTGTGCTGACCTTATGTTTCCTTATTATAGGGAAACCTTATGTCACATCACATTTTCTTTTGTGTTTTCCTACCTTTTTGACTAATGACAGGCAGCTGGGTTACAATAATGGTCACCCATTAGATCAAATATATGCTTCCAGGTGATCAGGTGGTACGGTGCCAGACTGAGGTCCTGGGTGGGGTTGACCAACTTCAGTGGCTATCACAGTTTGCACGTGGACTGGGGGTGTGTGTCTCTGCAGTAATTGCAAGCTGTCTGACCTTTTGAGGGGAATAAATCTGAACTATGCTGCTTCATTTCTTGATGTATCTTTCCCATGACTTACACGACAGACACATTTCACCATTATCTTCTAGGCAGAGAGAGATCATCAAGTTCTTCAGTTGCTTTGGTAACATTTTCTGAGGGAAGGTGATAGTGGTGAGACAGAGGTCCTGGCACAGTGCCACTACTGTGGTCACACGGTACTCAGTGTGATGTTGGTTCCTGCTTGTAACCTTAGACAAAAGTCTTACTGGTTCTGTCATTATTTCTGTAGCTGATGTAAAAATGGAGACTGCAGAGGGGTACATCACTAGAGTATAATGAACCTGAAGAAGTGCAGATGTTTAGGGGGCGTAAAAAAGATGTTCCTCTCCTCTTGCTAGAAACGTATTTATCTGTAATCATAAATTACTATGAGCTATAATCTGTTTGGTTTAGAAATTATACATCTGTATGACAACCACTGTATCCCAAGACCCAGAAGACCAGGTCTCAAAGGCAGAAATTAAATGACAATGAGGAGCACGAAGCCTTTGGAAAGCCTGCAGATACATCCTGGGTAACAGTCTTTTCCCTAATGTCCTGGAGAACATGCACAGAAGTGAATTCAGCCAGAAATGGTTTGGGTTTGTTAGGAGAGCTGCTCTGCTCATCTCTGGTGGCTGTAGGCTGTAGCAGCTCCTGAGAAGCATAGTCCTCTGGAACTTTCTTCCAGCCACCTTAAATCAGATCTTGGTCCCTGCATTGTTGTTGAGTGTCATCTTTAAACAGTTGCTAATGCCACAAACTTCTTTCTAGTCTAAAAATTGAGGAACTCCTCTTATTCTTCTTCAGTCTTACTCTCTGGAAGGATCTTGAGTTGGGACTTCCATCAAGGAGCACATTTATCTATACCACTCTTCTAAAAGAAAAGAATGTGAAGAGAGTTTACTTCAAGCAATTGATTCTGCTGTTGGAATATCTAGTTCATCCACTGTCTGAAAGTCAGTGGTTGTAAAAAATACTGTTTTGTATTTCAGTTGCACAGTGCTTCATCAAAAACATAACAGGACAGAAAGGAGGTGAAGAAAACATTATGTGACATTTCAGGTTGAGTCACACAGCTTCTATTAGAACACAGGTGTTAGCATTTGCTCGATTGCTAAGTAATCCCCTCCCGAAGTGTGTTGTTGAACTGGTATGCTTAATTTAAATATTTATTTAATAAATAACTAATTAACATCTAATAAATAAATAATTAAATAGAACACACTGGTTATATATTTATTTAAATAAAACATACTGGTTTCAAACAAAGTAGCAGAAACCCCATCCAACACCTCTGGAAGTAGACATCGGCTGTGGAAAAACTGTGAAGTGTTATTTGTATGCTGCCAGCAGTGATTTAAGAACTTCACAAAGGAATGTAAAGGGCAATTATTTGTATTCCTGCTCTGAAAAATTCCCAATTGAAGTATGAGTTCAGAATAATTGTCACATTTCTTTGCAGTCACTGGAAAGCTGGGGAACTCTGAACCAACAGGAGTCTGAACAGTTGGTGCCTTCAGTAATGCTCCCTGTTGATTTGCACTGATGAAATGAAAAAACTTAAATTGCTTCCTTTCATGCTTTTCTTGCTCTGCAGGAAGAAGACTCTAATGTCCAAAATTGTTAACTGCCTGAAATTACCTTACCAATTCAAAAGCAACAATGTAATGTCTCAAACCATCATAAAGTACAGCACTGAACACCGCTTTTAGTTTTGAATATTACGTTTCCATGGCTAATATACATCTTCCATATAGTTGAGACAAGAAAAAAGAAACTGTTAAGAAGAATTCAGCATCAAAGCAGCGGATAATGCAAAGCTGACTTCTGTGTTACGCTAGCTCTCTAGATAGGTTCTTGGACACAGGGACAGATCAGTCCACCCTGCCAACAGGTTTGCCTTGCTCCTGCCTCCATGTGCTGAGGCATTTTTTTTCTGGGCCAATTTTGAATGCGAGTAGTATATTTATTTCAAGCTTCTGTTTATTCCCGGCATCCTTCCTTTGTGTTGGGTTCCTGTCATTGCCTGGCTCTGTGAACTTCAGTTGGCTCATTTCCTTGGCTGCTTTCACGCTATGTGATGAGGTTCTTGTGTCCTGTTCCCCCCTCCCTGTCCTGCTCCTCTTATAAAGAAAAGTGTCAAAGGGACAGTTTGTAGCTGAGAACAAAAGATGACCTTCTGAGACATATATATTGTAGTGAAGGTTATTTAAAGATGGGCAGGTGGGGCTATAGTTTTTGTACCAATAGTATTATTTATCCTTTCCGTACTTTTGCAACAGCCTCTAGACTTGAAACAATACGATCATTCACGTTAGCTTTCTCTCTGAGGGCGGGCCACCTGAGAAGATACGTTTCATTTTCCCTATAAATATATGCATGCATTTCACTGTGTAGCAGCAGAGGTATCCATCTGGACCAGTTTTTGAATCATGTTCATTAAGCCTGAGTGGAAGGCTGTGCTTTGCTGGCTGCTTGCTGTCATGCAATCAGGGCTCTCAGTGCATTAACGGTGCCCTGAACTGGGTCCTCCTTTGCCCCCATGTATGGGCCTGGGTCCCCCATCGTGCCCTGAGCTACACCATAAGTGGTCCTGGCTTACTGGCTGTTTTTCTGTATGGGGTCTGGACCTACGTACTGGGTCGCCTTGCCTCCCATCCCATCTCTGGCACTATCTCCTGCTCCTGCTATCTGCACTCCTTGTTTCATCCCCTGCCACATCGGAGTTGTTGATGGAGCCTGTGTCCTGCCCATGGCTCTGCCCATCCTGGGGGTCGGTGCTGAGGTCACCCCAGCTCATCACCAGTTGTCTCCAATTTTTTTTTCCTGAGTGAGCTTCAGACTTTTTCATAGCAGAAGTTTATGCTTTGCCCATCTATGTAGCAATTTCATGCTACATTGTCACTTTGTTATCTCTGTTGAGGGTTTAAAGTCCTGGTGTGGTTAGCTGGAATAAGAATTGGGCTCAGAGAAGCAATTTATCATTTAAAAAAATAACCTGGAGCTGCAGTTTGTGGGGATACAAAGTAGGCCTATAAGGGCAGTAAGGATAAAAGCTTAGATCCGTAAGCACAGGCTGCATGCATAGGTGCATGACTGCAGGCCAGCCAGCTCCCTACGGCACTTGAGAAGGTCTCTTGTGCGGCTGTTGAGTAATACATTGCTTCAAGCTTCCACAGCCCTGTAGGTAGCTATCTGCGTTAAGACTCTTCCCTCCGAGTTGCAGGCAGTGGCACTGTGGGTGTTAAGCCAAATCTGTTTCAGTAACTCGGTTATCGTGTCTGGTAAGTCAACATATGTCAGTGAGCTCCTTAACGGACTGAGATGGTCAAAGCTCAGTGAGTACTTTCCTTATACTAGCTAAGGATCAGCCCCTTTTCTTCTGACAGCAGGCGTAGCAAACCTTGGCTTCTAGCTGAAAGGACAGAAATAGTAAGTTTTTTCACCTGTTTCTCTTACTGGTGGGACTAGTTTCTGCACTCCCGGCTTCATGGCCATACCCTGACTTGGTCCACCTCTGCCCCTCCTGCCAGCACTGTGCTCAAGCAGGTGATACAAATCTGTGTGCCCTAACATGATGCAGAATTGGAAGAGAGAGATGTGCCTTCATGTGCCTTTAAAAAATGTTTACTGACGGTATTTGGCTGAAGCTAGGTATAGAGATTATTCAGGGAAAAAAGTGAGTTGGATGAAATATATTTGAAGAAACTGTTTTGTCTTACAGTCCTATTATTCAAATCAGGAGGGCTCAGTCCTTTGTGGGCTTTCCCATCAAGGTTTAGGATTGCTCAGCCTCTTCAGGGTCTGAGGTGTCTTGGCCGCATACTGGGACTTGCTCCCCACAGAGGGCTTTTAGAGAAGTCATTGGAAGGCAGCCTGGTAGCTCATCTTTTCCTTCTGTATTCATACAGACGTTAGTGATGTGAGGCTCTTGAGGTCGTAAATGCCCAGGAAGACGGATAATAAAGAAACCCTACCCCAACTGTAACCAGTGTTTTTCTGCTGCAGCGGGATGCCTCTTGACATTGTGTCAGAGCATAGGTGAGGTTATTTCCATGGGAGTTTCTTATGCATTAGATACTCTGAAATGTCTGTGCATTCCTGCCAGAAAACCTGTAATGGTATAACTTGGGGTTTACATAAAAGATTGGTGAATTTAACATGGTTTTAATACTACCTATGCAATAGGTAACTTTAGGTAACATTTAAATACCTAGAGAAACATCGGTATGCTCCTGTAAGATTGATTTCTTCAGTATTTAAAAGCAGATTTATAAAAGAAATGTGCATAATGAGATTTGATCAATATGACAAAATTATATTAATCTCTCTCCTGTGTTTCCAAAAATCATAGGTGCATGACTGCAGAGCAGTCATTTGCCATTTCAAACTGTGGTTTTAATTGCTTTCATGAACTGTATGTCAGAGCAGTTCTTGCACATTAACGTGCTGCTATCAATAAAACTTCAGATTCTGCAGAGAGGCAGGTGTTTCTTTAGTGCATAACTTCCAATATAGATCTGATGTCCTGACATATAGTTAAAGATTAGATGATGGTAATTGGCAGGATTGTCTTTAAAAAGAGGTATACAAACAGGGTCTTGACATGAGGTTTAACTTGAGGTCATTATATGTTCTTGTTTTCTTATGAAAATTATGATTGATAAAAATATGGGTTTGAATCAGACATCACAAATTTCGAAGAATATACATAGGATTATACTGTTGTAATTGCTCGTGAAAAGCTGCATACAGTGGTCAGGTAAAACAAGAATTATTTGATATCTGTATTCCGAGAAAGTATTGGAGCCACTCAAAAAGCTTACTATCCTGTCTGAAATTGCAGCATCCTGAAGAAATGTTCAGGCAAGGGTAAATAATATTCTAACATTTCCCTTATATACTTACGCAAGGTTTTCAAAAGTATTTTTACAAAGTGTTTGGAGGAACGTGCAGTAGGAAAAACACACAGCAATTCATGTGCTGCTTCAGATTTATAAAGTAGTTGCATTACAGAGACTTTCAGTGCTACTTTTAAGCCTCTGGAAAAAAAATAACAGTATAACAGAAAAATAAACATTGAGAAATATTTATCCATTTCACAGAAAAAACAGAAGTTTATATACTTGAAAAATTATAGGACAATTACCCTCTCATGCATCACAAAAGAGAATTTACAGATTGCATTCTGAATTCCCTTTTTAATGCCAAAAGAATGTCTGTTTACAAAAAGAGAGTAGAGAGTAGATAATAAGAGGCTGAAGTGAAGGTCTAGGATCAGATTTTCTTTTTTTTCGTATACAAGATTTTGAAGTAGGTTGTTAATAAAAACTTGGATTTTTCTTGGTTTCCTTATTTTCTATTACGTTATCCTATTTTGCTTATCTTTTCTTTTTCTTTCTCTTTCCAAAGGCTCTTCAAACCTGTTTTTCCCCATCTTTCATTTGATGGTGCTTTCCTTCACCTCTTGTGCTGGCTAGAAGCTTGTTGGTCACTTCACATCTGGTTCCACTAATGCTAGGGGCCATCATACATGCTGCTAAAGTGGATGGAGAAAATAAAAGTTAAAGGCCATGGCTGTGGTCCATTATTAACATGATTTAACCCGCAGGCAACTGTTAGAGTTAAACTGAACCTCCTTTTCCCTCCCTTAGATGTTAGTTCAGGTAGGAGTGTATGGCAACTGTTTATTTTTGGGATCATGGTGGCAACACCCTCCAACATTATGACCCACTTTGCTTCCTCTGTGTATCTAGAAGATGTGATGGCATCAGTCTTTCAAGAAATAGGCTGAATTTACCCCTTCTTAAAAGAGCTGCTGGAAAGGTCATACTTTTTCTGTAAACTATCACAGCCAACAAACTGTGGTCTCCTGATTAAATCTTTATTATGTGCTGAATATCTAGGAATAAAGAAAACAGAGAGAGGTGGACCTGATAGCCCAGATGGTGGTCTAGATTGTTGTTTTACTCTTCTCTGAAGATATCTGGACTCTTTTGTTTGATGATAGGTGCAAAACATCCTGTGTTACTTTGTTATGATTGGATCAGAAAATGCAAAAAGCATGTTTTCCTGTGAGCAGTAAGATTTGTGAGTACAAACCTGTGAGCCTTTATTCAGTACTCAGTTTATCACAGCTTCCCTGGCTGACACTGGGGTAGTCACTCAGCCTCTCCTCTGTAAAACATAAATGCGTTGGTTTTTCTGACGGGCTTTCTCTTGTTGTAAATCCTGTTTTATTTGCTTCACCGTGGTCTTGTGAGGATTACTGCAGCAACAACTGTGAAGGATTTAGAAATCAGTGACTTGATAGAATAAGAACTGGGGGTGCAGTCTGTGGTCTTCAACGGGAGCACCTAGGGCACCTTTGTGTGTCTAAACTTTCCTCAGAATGGGTGGGTTTGTCTTTCTCCTAAAGTGTGTGGTTTTAATTTGATCTTCAGTTTTCTGCAGTTCATAAGGCACATTTTCAAGTGAGGATTAAAGAAAAAACCTACCCAGCAACTCAAGTATATTTACTGGTTTAACAGCTAATAGCCTGGAAAGAAAAGTGCTCTATTTGTGAAAGAGATACAGCCATCAGAGTGTATAATGGAGTTTCAGCTCTGTGAGTTTGGATGCAACAGAATTTTCTGATACTTGGGTTCCCTCTCTTCAGTTTCAGTACATTCTGGCTCATTAGTAACTAAGACAGAGGTTAATGCTTGTCTAGAAGAAAAAATATGTTCCTTAAAAGGATTTAAATTCTTCTTAGATGTATGTACACAACAATTTGCAGTTAACTCAGTTGAGAGCTTGGCATATCTCAATGAATGCACAGTCTATATCAATATGATTGGGACTGATATTCTGCTATGTTTATCTTGATTCATTTTACTGGAGTGATGCATAGTGTATAAACAAGGAGGCACCCATCTGTGTGAAATTAGTAATTTCATTTCTGATGCAAGGTTAACACTATAAAGATTTGTCAGCAATTTTTTTTTAGTGGTACATCAAAAATAATTAACGCCACATCCCTCAGCTATATTTGCAAAATCCTAAGTGTGGCTGGAGCTGTGCAAACACTGGGCTTCTGTTAATTTAGTCCATCTAGATGTACTGCAAATAGCTGATCAGAAGACTCCTTCTGTTGGTATAGTCTGCCTTTCCATTTGGATGCTCTTCTGACATACCTGTGTTAGCATAATGTCCACATGAGAAGCTTATGGCTTTTCAATGTAACATTTTTCAAAATGTATGACTTCACTGTGCAAAAGGTGGAGACCATGAAACACAGCATTACATTTCTAAATGAACAGAGTACACACTTATTTATGATTCTGTGCTTGCTTAATTTTAATAGTAAAAGGATATTTTGTTTTTGCTCTATACTTTAGAATGTGTAGTTCACCTACATTGCGAGTGAATGTGTTATCTTCTCCAACTTGTTCAGCCTCAAGAAGCTTGAAGTAAAAATTTCCTGGTCCCTAATCCTTAACATTGGAAACTACAGGAAAGAAGTGGTGTGGACAGACCCATAACAAGTCTGCATGAGTGAGCCATTTAAAGGGTAGATAAAAAGAAATTTTAAAACATAGTGTTCTCTAAATGTTTATTTTCCCATTCAGGCACACTCTGTAATAAAACCGAAACTGATGTTTGAATGAACATTTTGAGTATTCTGTTGAAATCTAAATTATGCTGACGTTTGCTTGTATCTGCACTAATTCTCTTATATAATAGTATGGAGATATCTAACTCATCTCTGTTTTGTTTTTTTTTTTCCCTAGTTAATGGTCTAGTGATGCTTGGATTCGCAGGTGAGCTTTACTTCTAGAATTCAGACTTAAGTTTCTGTTTTGTTAATGGCAGCCATTTGAGAAGTGCTTTCATCCTATTTCATTTCAATTGGTCAACCTTCATACATTTTTTACAACTTGTCTTGTCCATTGACTGCATGAACAGAAAGTGTTGTAGTTTTGTAAAGGTCAGTCTCAATAGTGGTGGTAAAATTGTACAATTATTCATAATTTTTGACCCCTTTGGCCAGGGATTTAGACAGAAACTCTTATATCGTCAGATTGTTCCTGTCAAATGACTTTATCAGAGCTTTTCCTATAACCCTCCAAAATACTGAAGCTCTAAAGAGAGCCAACCAAAAATACCAAGGCCATGGAAAATCCATTTAAATACCTCGCTGGGAAGGGCCTGAAGTAAATTGTCAGTGCACATGACGTAATGGAGGAGAAACTTGTATTTGGTTGGATTTATAGGGTTATAAATCAAGTGATAGCTGGCTATTCAGAATACCCTGCCAGGGAAGGAAGCTTTGCCTAACTTTGTCAAAGCATCAGTGTAGGATTTAGGTTGCCAGCTCTGCAATTTTAATATCTGGTTTTGAATTCTGCCCAGCTTTAATGTTGATGTGCAGATCTAGCCATGAAAAGTGTAATTGCTGCAGCTGCCAGATGAATTGGTGGGGTTGCTTATGTAGGCAGGGTCCATGCTATCATGTTAACTTCCCAAGGACAAAATTGCACTGCCCCTGTTTTGTAACTTTCATCATTTCTATCACTGGTGATTAATTGTAGTTGTGATTTTTTTCTGACATGGATGAAGGCTTAGTGTCAGCTCTAAATGCTCTGACAATCAGACGTGGTGAAGGAGGTAGGTAGCGTAAAGTCCCAGTGAGTCAGCCGTATGCCTGGAGAGGTTTGTGGTCCGTATGAAATAGTAGGCTTGGAGTCTCAGGTGTGGCATAGGCTGTCCAGTTATGGACCTGCTACCATTGGAAAGTATGTGAAAGCAAAGTAATTTCTTTGGTCAGATGTGACAGCTGTCTCTGGTTTGGCACATAGCGTCACTGAGTCATTGATTTCCCCAACAAAAAGAGTCGGCTGCTATAGCTGGAGTTAAATTGCAAGGTGTTCTTGCCTGGGCTCCGGAGGAGCCATCTCCTTTGTGGGTGAGACACTTAATGTGCACTTGAGCCTGTTTTGCAATCACATGCCCCATTTCAAATGGAGGTGTTCAAGTTTCTGATTGATGGCTGGGTCATGATGTGAAGCCTGAAACCAGTCATCTTGCCTTAAGTTTTTTGTACTAAATAGTGAGGAACAGGGCCCTGTTGAGGGTGAGGGCTGTGCCTGACTTCTCTTCAAGCGAAGGCTTGCATGCCTTTGACCTCACTTCACCTAGCAGTGTGTTTGGCTGTTACCATGTAAAATTAGAAGTGCCATCTCTTTCAGCAATGGTGGGATCCTTCTCTCAAAGTAACTAATAGAAGGAAAAGAAATACCTCCTCTCACTGGTGTAAATAGGGTCTGAGTGAAAATGTAGGTTCAGACGAAAAAGGTGCAAGACCTGATTCTACTTAGACTTCTTTTCTGTATGATTAAAAAAGGACAAAGTGTTCTGTTCTTCTTGGCTTTATTCTTAAAAAAAGCTGTTCCTCCAGAGTTGTGAGGAGGGTTGCCTGACACCTCCTAAGAGGTTTGTTATAGTTGCAGTTTTGTTCAGTTAAATCCTTTTCTCAGATTTGTACCGCTGTAAAGAGAAGAAATGACACTTTTTTTTTCTGACTAATTTAATTTAGGCATTTATATTAAATATGTTGACATACATATACTTACAGGTAATTTTTAATTTTTTACAAAATGTATGCATTTTGTATATAGAAGAGCAATCAAAATAGGGCAATTATAAAGGTAAAGCAAGACACATGTAACTAAGTCAAGACAAAGCGTTTCAGCCTTATTAAAATCAAATGCTTTAGTTAGTCTCAATAGAATTTTTTCTGAATTTTAATTTTATAAGAAATCATAGAATCATAGAATGGTGTCAAAATACTATCTTTGTATTTCAATGCAGGCGTGGGCTGGATGAGAAAAACCTTTGACTGACTCTAAATATTGTGGAGTTGTCATTACTGATTGCAAAAGATAGAGGCTTGCTCAAGTCAGGGTTAACTCTTTGCAAGTAGCCATATGCTTGTAACATCAACATCAGATAATAGTAGATAATTCCTTTAGTATATACTAAAGATACACTAAAAAACAAAGCTTAATTGTGACTGTGGGATTTTGAGCCCTTTAGCTGGTAAGATATACAATTATTTCCGACATACAAGTTCATGTACAGTAATATGGTTAGTTCAATGGGACAGATCTGTATAGGCTTGAGAAGTGCTTTCTACAATGAAGTATATGATCAGTAATTCCAGTTAGCTTTTAACTATAAATGCAAATGGGCAGTAATAAGTTAGCATGAGTAGAAGCTAAGTAAGATTAGAAAAGTGACTAGGTAGGTTCCTCTATGCTCTGTCTAAAAGATGATACTATATATGATAACCTATAGTATGTGATACTAAGTTATGTTTTTAATAAATTTACATAAAGGTATATTTTATCTAGAAAATTGTCTAGAAAGTTGAATGTTAGGTTTGCGACAATGTAGGTGACAAGCAGAATTATGTGAAGGAGTTTGTGAGTGATGTGTTCGTGCTTCTTCTATTTCAATGTTTGAGTTTTAAGGTGCTTTCTGATTTTACCTAGGTGCACGTCAACAGACTAATCTCTGCAATGAGTCTCTCATGTTAGAAAAGTTGCCTGCCTGTGGAAAATCCTTTGAAGAGATGATGAAGAAAGTGGACTCTAAAAAATGGTGCAACCTAACAGAATTTATCATGTAAGAATTAGTTTTGGTTTTGATCGTTCTCACCTTTTTGGTGTTTGTCCTTTAAAAAAAGGATCACCTCACATACCAAAAACACCGTAATACCTGCATCCTTAATATATCCCTGATGCATGTAAAACATTTGTGTTCCAGATAAATTGAAATCCTCCTGTATTTGGTTACCAGTTGCAGAGGGCTAAGCTGTAGTTCTTAAGTCCCTACAGTATGGCCTCACGCGCACAGAGAGACCCAGCTCTTAACTCAGAGAGTGCACAATATAGAGCACTTCAGTGAACACTAAGCAGTGGGCTAATCGATACTATTTGCTATTGTTTTCACCTCAGACAGTTGTGTTTATATTTAATTGATATTTCTGTGCATTTTAGGCAAATGTTACTTAATTTTTTTTTTTTACTGTGAAACTACTAAAGCAATGTGCTTTAATGATTACGCTATTCTGTTTTCTCTGATGGTAGCAACAGATTTCCTTCATTCATTAAGATGACAGGAATATTTCCTCATACACTGTTTCAGAAATCCACCTCTTGTGTGAAATTGTCCTGTCCAAATATAAAATGATTGGGCTTATTGAAACTGACGCAGTTTGTTTCTTTGCCTGCCAGATAACATGGAGAGAGTGAGCACCACCCATTTTGTTCAGATGTCTAAAATACTGCAAGACTGACAGTAGTGAGGGTGGCATTATTATTTTCTTCTCTCTATTCCTGTTCTGTAGTTGCTGGAGGTATTTAAGCATCTCTCTCTGAAGCTGCACACTTCAAACTCTGCTCTGGAGGAGACTCACAGGGCTTCTGTAAGTGGTGGCAGTTTTGGCTTTATGGAGCATCTGGTTCTTCAGAGCATGTCTACTCATGCATAATGCTTGGTTTTCGGAAGCGCTGAGTAGCCTCTGCACCAACTGAAATCAGAGGAAACTGCAGGTGTTCAGCACTTCAGAAAATGAGACTCAAGTGAATTAGCTCTGGTGTGGTATGAGCCAGTCTGAAGCAGAACATCTTCCTGGATTTGAAGGTGTGCTGGTGCTATTTCTGGGGCTGCCCCTGAGGCAGGGGAGCCACAAGCTAGCTGTTGCCACACCTGTAGCAGTGCCATTTAGCCCCAGATATGTTCTTGTCTCATATGATCATTGGTCTTGTCTACCATTTAGTATCACCTCACGTGATGCAAGATTTTGCAGTGACCTTATGCAAGATTTTAACTAGCTGATCACCAGTAGACATGACAGATAACAAAATGTTGGACTGCTGTGCTATGCTGCAGCAGTTCCCCAGGTGTCTCTTACCACTGACACCTGCGTTGAGATGTCCCACCTGTTGATAATGTTTCATAATCTGACAGCACATTAACAACTTAGATGCGATTCCTTCTTAGTGCTTTTATTGCACACCCTAGATGACTTTACAACCTTGCAACCTTTAAAAAGATAGTTTCTTAAAACCCATGCGCTGGAGTGAAAGATGCACTCATGCAGCGCTCTCCAACTGTGGGGAAGAGCAAGAGGAGGTAAGCCCTTTTTATCCAGCTTGCAGAAATTACATTCAAATCTGAAAAGAATTGTTAGTATACAAAGGAAAAGAAAATCCTTGCAATGCAGGTACTGCTAAATTTATTTGACAAATGTCTGTACATTATGGGGCAATAATTTTAATTTTGCAACTCATCTAGGTATAAGTTGTTTTACTTATTGTGAAGGAAGCACTGTAATTTTGCTCCATTTGATCTTCATTATAATTGTAATATAATCAGAAAACAGAGTTCTTTGTTGATATCTTGTTCATACTGGTAAGTGCCCTTAACTAATGGGACTACTTGCAGCAGAGAAAGAAAGGTACCTACAGGAGTCAAAATATTAAGCTCTGCCTTTGTTAATGCAGGTGAAGAAGCAGGCAGCTTTTTGCAAGCCTTGCGCTAAAATGTCTTCAAAAGCTTAAATATTTTGGTGCAAGATTTTTTCAAGGTTTGGGGGTGACTGAAGTCTCTGAGTTCTCCTGATTTTCAATTAGAGTTAAGAATCCACCTTGCTTTTATCCTTTCCGATTGCACTTACCCTTTGGTGTCATTTTCATTCCCTGTACAAGAAAATTCCTGCCCATCTAGGAGATTGTTTTGTCTGAAGAAATCGGTCAGACTGAGGCTTTGCTCATTTTTCCCCATATGCAGTACCAGAAGAAGAATTGCAACCTCTTTCAAACCAAAAAATCTTTTACATTTTTATATAATATAGTTTTTTAAAATGTCTTTCTGTCACTTATATTTCAATCTCTAGCTTAGGAGAGAGTAGAGGGAGGAATTTGTTTTGGAATTTATTTCCTGAATCAAGTATTAGTCAAGCATTATCAGTCTGATTACAAACTTATCTTAAGGGTTCATTGCACTGAAGAAACAGCACAATTACATCTACCTTTAAGAATTTTACTCTTTTGAGAACCAACATTGTAATTTCACATCATGCTTTTTATAATGAGCATATAGGCTAATTTCTTCCAGCTTATTGGAGGAACCTTGACAGATGGGACTGAAACACTTCTTTATTTGGAGTATTCTGACAAATTAATGAAAAAATGGTATTTCTAGCCATGGTCACTTAAAACTCAAATATTTAAGCCTGGTAGTATTAGTTTACCCTGATTTTACATCTGGCCACCAGCAGTAAAAATTGGTTGACCTGGATCAGATGGTGGGTTTAAACTGTGAGCTTTGTATGAAGGAAACTGTTTCTTCATACAGAAATTTCTGCATAGTGCTTTTCAGTTACAAAGATCTTGCAAAATTTGGTTTTGTATCTTATATCAAAATGTAATCATTTATGTAAATCTGCTTCTTTTCTAAACTCTTTCTTTTATGGACGACTTTTAGCTCTTCAGGGTAAATGGCTGTCCTTGGTTATGGGATTGTAAATAGCAATTACAGAATCATAGAATGGTTTGGGTTGGAAGGGACCTTAAAGATCATCTAGTTCCAATCCCCCTGCCATGGGCAGGGACACCTCCCACTAGACCAGGTGGCTCAAAGCCCCATCCGACCTGGCCTTGCACACTTCCAGGGATGGGACATCCACAACTTCCCTGGGCAACCTATTCCAGTGTCTCACCACCCTCACAGTAAAGAATTTCATCCTAATATCTAATCTAAATTTACCCTTTTTCAGTTTAAAGCCGTTACCCCTTGTCGCTCCAGTCCCTGCTCAAGAGTCCCTCCCCGACTTTCCTGTAGGCCCCCGTTAGGTACTGGCAGGCTGCTCTAAGGTCTCCCTGGAGCCTTCTCTTCTCCAGGCTGAACAACCCCAACTCTCTCAGCCTGTCCTCACAGAAGAGGTGCTCCAGCCCTCTGATCATCTTTGTGGCCCTCCTCTGGACCCGTTACAACAGGTCCATGTCCTTGTGCTGAGGACTCCAGAGCTGGACGCAGTACTCCAGGTGGGGTCTCACCAGAGCAGAGGGGCAGAATCACCTCCCTCGACCTACTGGCCACGCTTCTTTTGATGCAGCCCAGGATGCATCTGGGTTGGCTTTCTGGGCTGCAAGTGCGCATTGCCAGCTCATGTTGAGCTTCTCATCCACCAGCACTGCCAAGTCCTTCTTCTCAGGGCTGCTCTCAAGCCATTCACCGCCCAACCTATATTATCTGCATTGCTTCACTGTTTTGTCAAACACAAAATCATGAGAGAGATTTCAGTGACTTCAATTTGCTGTAACTTAATTATACTGTAAGATTTTCTGACAGCTCCGTTACTTGTTTCTTAACTTTATTCTTAACAAACTCATTTTCTTTAAAAAGCAACCTTTTGACTGATTTTAAACAGACAAAGCTTTCATGTGTGGCAACTGGTACTGGAAACCAATATAAGAGTTTTAATGATCGCATATAAACTGTAAAATTTCAGGTAAAGCTTTACAGAAGCACTGTCAGGAGAAAGTTTCCTTCTTATTTTTCACATTTTTCTGTGAGGATCCATACAGAAATTAGGATATAAATACCCTGGGTGAGATTGTCCAAAGGTATTTGAAAGCTTAAATATGATGAGGGATCAAAATGGCATTTTAAAACATTTTAAGTCATTTAGATGTGGTGGGTTTCAGTGGTACTTGCTTGGACACTGGAATATGAAGGACAACCAGAAACACTTTACAAGAAAGGTATAGCCTTCAAAAAACAGCTGGAGACATTCATTGACAAAAGAGGAGGAGATCAACTGTTCACAGTTTTGCTGATGCTTTTAGGCTATTCAGAGGGAGTCCTGAAGATGAAAATGCAACTTGGTGGTTTAAATGACAGGAAATTATGATACATGGCAAGTGAATACGCAGAGACTAAAATGTGGGTGAAAACCATGTGGAGTTATCAAAAGCAAATATAATTTTTGTTGCCCAGAAGACTGGAAATTACAGAGAGCTTTTTATTCTTAATGTGTAATATTTCTGTTATTTTTAATATATTTATAATAACATTTATTATATATTTTTGTATTATATATGATATATATAACTTAGATATATTATATCTCTGTATTATTTTCTTAATATTTAGCAACTGCAGCTAAATATATAAAATCTGGTACAGTCCACAAACCTAAGCCCATTATTAATGGTCAGGTTTCTTTCACTGTGCTCTATGTGATAAATCCTGGTCTAGTTACAATGGGACTGTAGTCAAGAGGCTGCGTATGACTAATTCCTGAAGCAAGTGGCCAGATGAAGATGGGAGTACCCAGAGCTGAAAAAATGTTGCTTATTGTAGTTGCGTAGATTACTTTCTATTCTTAGCTAATGAAAGGATTTTCTAAATACTTCTAACTAGATCCTGGAAACAATTTAGCTAGAACAAACAGTCTCTAAACAAATCCCTGTGTCTCCCCCAGCCCTAACCCCTATGGAAACGTGGGACCGCAATGCGCTTGTGCTGGTTCTTGGTGTCTCATAAAGCTTCTGATCTGCTCCCAGGCACTCATATCTCCTCTCTGTTCTGTGTCCCCATTTTCCAAACGTTTCTGAGTATAGTTACTAGCATTTCAGTAATTTTGAGGCCAGAGGGATGTCTATGGCCATCTGGTCTGCACTGTTGACTAATACAAGCCACACAATCTGCCCACTAGTCACTGTTTTAAACCCTGTAAGAGTGAGAAAGTATCTTATAGGAAGGCATCAACTCTTCATTTAAAAGATATCAAATTAGTATTGATCCATTACATCTGTTCCTAAGGGTTCACTGTTCACAATCAGAGGACAATGTGTCATTTCTCTTCTGCTTGTCTGACTCCAGTTCCCGGTGATTGTACCTTCTTATGTATTTCCCTGATACAGTAAAATTCCTTCTGTTGTCAGAAATCCTTTTTTCCCAATTAAATACAACCAATTGCTTTTAAGTCACCTCTCAGTCACTTTTTTTTTTTTTGATAAATTAAGGTCAAAGTTTTACAGCTTGTCATGATAATGCATCTATTTCAGACTTCTTGAACCCTTCCAAGTTTTGGCAGCTTTTTTTTTTT
>VYZM01020347.1:127955-138238 GCA_013398915.1 Dromas ardeola
TCTAACCCACTCTTCCTAAGCTTCCCTATGAGGATGCTGTGGGAGACCGTGTCGAACGCCTTGCTGAAGTCAAGGTAGACCACATCTACCGCTCTCCCCTCATCTATCCATCCAGTCATGCCATCATAGAAGGCTATCAGATTAGTCAGGCGTGATTTCCCCTTGGTGAATCCATGTTGACTACTTCTGATAGCTTTCTTTTCCTCCATGTGCTTTGAGATGACACCCAGAACGAGCTGTTCCATCATCTTTCCAGGAATGGAGGTGAGGCTGACCGGCCTGTAGTTCCCCGGGTCCTCCTTCTTGCCCTTTTTGTAGACTGGAGTGACATTGGCTTTCCTCCAATCTTCAGGCACCTCGCCTGTTCTCCAGGACCTTTCAAAGAATATGGAAAGCGGCCTGGCAATGACTTCCGCCAGCTCCCTCAGCACTCTTGGGTGCATCCCATCAGGGCCCATGGACTTGTGGATGTCTAATTGACCGAGCTGATCTCTCGCTTGATCCTCCTCAACCAAGCGGAAGTCTTTCTCTTTCCCTGAATATTCCATTACCGCATAATTGCTTTCCTCCTGATAGATGCAGAGGCTAAAATATGGTTACTTCATGAAGTTACAATTTTTCTCCTTTACTACATAGGAGAGGGAAGGACATTTTATACAATTCATGGCTGTGAGAATGAAATCTGTATTTGTTAATTCCAGATGAAGGACTGAATGGGCTTATGGCTTTGGACACTCGTTTCTAATATTTTTTCTCTCTTGAGTGCAAAGTTAGGGCAATGCACTTCTAAATCTGTGTCTGCTGTGACCGTCTTAGATTATGCAGAAATGTGGTGAAAAATATTTATAAACATCAATTTTTTAATGAATTATTCTAAGTATGACTTCTGAATTTTAATGATGTATTAAGGACACTGGCATTTTTAAGTTCTGTGAAGACCTGCGGACTACTTTGCTTATAAATGCAAAGCCACCACTTTGTTCTGCTGCATATTGTACGAATAGCTATGCTACAGACTAGCAAAGCCTTATCAGCTTTTCACCTGATGAGATTTCTTGGGTTTTCACATTAGACAATGAAAAATATTGCTTTTTACAAAGAAAACCTTGCTTTGAAGAGCTTCCTTGAAACCAGTAAACTGTTTGAATGAACAGGATAAGGAGAAATTGGCCAATCTTTTGGGAGGCTGTTGAATTAAATACACAAACTTCCAAGAGCTCAGATTTGGTGAAGTGAAACAATGTTATTTGTTATTTATACCACAACACATGTTGTAACTGCAGTCTACAAAAGTCTCCACTCACGGATACCATTGCTGAGGAATGGGGAGAAGAGAAGATGATAGGAGTTTGTTCTTCATTAAGGATAACTGTTTCTTTCTTGTTAAACCCCTGGAGATTCTGGATCTGCCATTAAGAAAATGATGATAACTGTTTCATGCCAAATAACGTGGTTTTTGCAGCCCATTCTCCATCTTTTCAAGGTTTTTAAGAGCCCAGACCTTCCTGTTCTTCAGTTTACAGATAATTTTGCAAATCTTTATGAAAGTTGTTACCAGTGCAAGAAAAGAGAGGGATCTTCTGAGCCTGCTACTAAGTAGAAACAAAAATCCCCTTTTCATTACCAATAGCTGAAAACTCTTCAATTCTTAATATCAGATTTCAGTTTTTCAAGTCCTTTTTTCAACAAGTTTTGACATCTGTTACGTTTATTTGTCATGAGTCATTGTTTTCAAAAGGAGAGTGAAATCTGGCATTTGCCAAAAGGTCACCAATGTAAATATTGATAATTACTTCTTACAGTTCTGAGTTTTCAGCACTAGTGAAGTTGAGGTCACCAGAAGACACCAGTGACAATATTTTAACAAGGGTGCTGTGAGTCAAATTGGTGTGTACCACATTAGATGCATTGGACTAATGGCTGGTAGCTTGCACCCACAATACGGGATCAGTATATCAGTGCTTACTTTACCAAGTAAAACAACCAATAGTTCAAGATATAAGAATGTAATAATCCTAATGTGTAAAATCACGTGCAAAAAAAAAAGTAAGCAATTTAGAGGTGACGTTAGAAAGCACTCATCTGTTAAATCTCGTGACTGTCAGCTGATATGCCCTTTCAACACTTTTCATGCCCCCTGTGAATTTTACTATGGCAGGATCAGTAATAGAAAACAATCTTCATGGAGCTTATTATTAAATATTTTATTTCAAAATAAGTAATACATAAGACTTCTGTCTAAAGTTACTTGGTGGGAAAATAATAGGGCATAAATCATAGGCTGGTATCAATTATGCAATGCAAATATTATGGACAATATATTTTAGAAACAGTGAAAATGCAAAAGAAGATAAATCTGTTTTGAAAATGAATACTTAATAAGAACATTTGTGGTTCTTCTGTTTTGGTTTGCGAGACAGTTTCTACATTCTTGTTTTTGGAACGGATCAACCATGAACATATAATAACCCAGATTAATTTAGCAGAGGTAAAAAAATAGATTTTCTTGCTTCAAGCTACACGTGGTATTAGTCATGTGGTTAACTGTTGACAGCATGACGAGGTATGACTTAGTACTACCCATTTGTTCTGTATTCAGAGTCTTGTTTCAATTACAGAAGTTTATTACATAACGATACTTCAAAAAAAGTATTTTACGTCGTTAGTTGACAAGGCTCTGGCATTTCTGTTTACCCGTGCAAAACAGTATATAATTCAATGTTGGAAAGTATATCCAAAACAACAAATGCAGTGTTCTGCACTCTTAAAGACATTAGTCACCTTCTTCAGCCTATCGTGTAATTTGAGAACGACAGACGTATACATTACTATTTGCATTGATAAACTTGATGGCAATGTATGAAATGACTATAGTACTTATGAAAAATGATAGAGGTACAGCAGCTTTGTAAAGTCAGATTTTTTCTGTGATAAGAGCTGAATGGGTAAGGAGTGGAAAGAAGAAAGTGCATAGGTGAACAATTAAGAGGATCATTCTTTTCAGCTGTCATGAAACTGTTGTTTTACATTTCTCTTGGGTATACAAATGCCTTTCACACGTTTCAATGGCTGCTAAAATGTACCATTTCATATTAAGGTGAGTATCAGTTCATAACATAGATGGGTTTTGGGAAGGGAAATGTTAAAATGGACGTTCTGGGATGTAGAACCGGGTTCTCTGTCTGCCTCCATTATGGAGCCTATGGGACTGGGAGTTATCACTGAGGCCCTCAGTCTGATTTTTATCTGCAAGAAAGTAGCTTAAGAAGCAGAATGATCTTAAGATGGTCTGTGTTATGTACAATTTATCACATTACACTGTAATCTATCATGGATTTTTGCATCATATTACGGGGAGTATATATACATAATACATGTCTAGACTGACATGTAGTATGGAGTTGTAAGGTATTAATGTTATTACTCATGAAAGAATAGGTACAAAAATGTACAGCACTACTGCTGTGCATGGAAAAAAATAGTTTTTTTACCGTCAGTGTGAAAATAAGGCAGTGTTTTCATCATCCAAAGAGGAATTAGATTAAGGCTCAGAAAGTAAAACCACTACTTCGCTAGTCACAGTGCTTAAAAATTAACAGAGCCCATAACAGCTTTCCTGTGGATTGTAATCTTTCACAGGTGATGTGCCTTTCTCAAATTAGTGTAGAGCTTAGCAGGACCCAAGAAGAAGGTGCGTAAACCCAGCAGAGCCAGAAGCTGAGAACCATCTTCCTCTCTCAGGTGACACCCGCAAGATGCTGGGTCCCCCTGCTTCTGAATGTCATCCACAATCTCCTGCCATAGTATTTTTTGCACCTGCTTAGGAGGGTGATGACTTGTCCTTAAGCAACTCCAGGGAGTGTTGCAACACTCAAGCCTTCCCTAAACAGTTGTGGAGATGGAGTAGGGCCCTTTGGGTCCACCATTTGCTTCTGTTGTCTGTATGAGATGTCAGAACAGACTCAGGAAGCCACAAAGCACAAGAAGTTACTTAAGGACAGGGCATGTGTCTTTACCTCTGCAAGTAAGAAAGGAAGACGTAAGAAAGGAAGAAGTCCACATTCAATGGTGTATGGGCTGTACTGTCAAAGTCATGTTAAAACATAATCATATACTTGAATAGTAGTTAAGCAGAACTTTTCTGTACACGTCGCTTCCCCTATCACAACTTTATGCTATACCTTAAATTCTTTTCTAATATTGTTACTGTTCCTCTGATTCTATAGTTAATTTTTTCATCAATTTTGGTCTTGCTTGTGAACTGTCTATGGACAGATTGCAATTTTAAAGAATATGTTTATTATTCAAAACTACAAAAATCATATATTTGTTAACTAGTAGTTGATGTGATCCGAAGTTTAAGTTCTGTAATTAGTCGCCTGATTTTTGACTCCCATTATTTGTGTTCTGCTTGGAACAGAAAACAACTGCCACTTTCTTCCCAAAGGAAATGTTTGTTTTTTTTTTTTTTTAATTACAGGAATTTTATCAGTGTATATAAAACTTATTTTCCATAAATAATAAGGAAAAAATCTACATTCTTGGCATGCTCATAAAAATGAAGTAAGGAGGGGTATGGAAATTACGATAGAAAGTTCCACTTAGAAGCAGATGAATTGTTTTTTTTTTATTTTATTTATTTTTCACTCTGCACACATGCTGCAGTGGGTGTTTCTCAAAGGGTAAGCCTGGTTGACCCGTGAGTTCTGTTTCACAGATGGATATCATCAGATATTTTTCTCCCCTGATTCCACTTCAAGAAATGATACTGTGGTGTTATAAAAGGCTTGTGCTACTTCGGACTAAGTGGAATCTAATAACAGCTTCCACTCAGCAGATGACACTTTAATATCCTTTTAAAAATGGAATCCGAAGCAGTTGTTTGTAGATGTAGGCTGGAATGAGTGAGGGTGGCTCTTCTGTTATTTCTTTCCCTGTGAGTTTTTATCTGCTGGTCAGAAAAATGACTGTGTTCACAGGTGCCTGTTTTGAATAGCTGTCTGGAGGCCCAGCTGTGTAGTACTGATCTGGATTAGAGCCACATTTTCTCTGCTTGCGTGTCAGCTTGGTTCATCTAGATGGAAAGAGAAGCCTTGAGCTGCTGGGATGATACAGAGAGTCTGCTGCAAATGACTAGCTCAGAGCAGCTCTGGGATGGGGACTGGCTCTTCCCTTCTAACTCTGGCTCCTCCCCAAGTGTTGGAGGATTGGACTCAAGCTGGGTGAGCATTTAATTTTGGAAGCAGTGGTGGAATAATGGTTTTAGCATAGAGTTGGAACATTTAGAGAAAAGTGATGTCAAATAAGCTGTTCTTCACAGCAAACTTTACAAGGTGAATGAACAAAGTGACTGATGTGTTTGGGAGAAAGCAGAGTTGCCTCAACAGATGACTGATGCTAGTGACTAACCTGGATACCTGCATGCACCAAGTGCATTTGCACTTGGGCTGACTGGAGAGAAGATTGTGCAAACCAGTGGTAATGGTAATACTTTTGGGAAGGAGTTGAGCTTAGGTAGATCCAATGTTAGCATATTGGTTGCATGTTTCTCCATCACTGACAGTAGAATATTTGAGTGTAATTCTTGGCTGGCTTGCTTTTTTTGTGATGCTTTTTTTTGATACACAGAACAGGTGTGGGATTCGTCTGTCCAATGTCCTCGTTGTCCTGGACTCTCTTGCAAGTCAGTGGAAACTTAAGGAAGGTGTTTTAAAAAAGATCATATACATCATGCCCTGCAATTGTTCCAGCATCTCCACTGACTATAAAAGCAGCCTCATTTCTAAGCATGCAGAAGTTTGCTTTGAAATCTAACCTGACAAGAAATAGTGGGAATGCACATCCAGATGGTGTTATTAGCTTCTCAGGGCTCTCATCTCCTTCATGCTTGGCCTTTGAAGGAGGATATGCATTAGAAAATGCTAATGGTTTTCTTAATGAGACTGAACAGAGAGGCAAAGCTGATGGGAAATAAAATATACCAAATCTTAGTCTGGTTTTGCCTTTACCTTGATATATTGTGAAATAATCTGAATTGGACAGAGAAATGTCTGATTGTAATAGAGAAAAAGCAGATGAGGTGTCAGAGATTGTGCATCTGTGATTTTCAGCTCTGAGAAGTATTTACTAGAAATTAAAAGATGATCTGATCATTTGGGTCTGAATTTTGGAGTACTTCCTGCTTCCCTTCACATATTTTAGTACAAGGATTAAAATTTTAAATGTAAAGTTTTAAATACTGGTAAGTATAATGACACACACACACACACACAAAAAGTGATGTGTTTGAATGCTTGCCCCAGAAACATACTGTCTCCTATCATGAGAAGCCCAAGAAGATGAAGGGTTTTCACTAGTGTACCAACCTGACCAAATGTTTGAAACTTGACCCATAAATAAGAAGTTTTAAAGTTTACATTTCACTTACAGAAATACAAGCCTGATTTGTTTAACTGTAAAGGGTAGGTAGGTAATGATTCATGCTACTTGTAGTCAACTGATGTCACTTGACAGGCATGTGTGTGGTCTGGTAGAAAGTACACATCTGTAAGTCCAGGGTGTTCCCTAGTATGTTGTCTGGCAAATTGTATTCTTACCTAGGTGATAGTTCAATTATGCAGCTGGCAGGAATTGTCACACATTAACTCTGTTAATTTCAGAACCATACCTCATTTTTTTTTTTTGTGCTTTCCTTCATTTTCCAATTCTTGTACTTCAAATATGAAATGTCTTGTGGATATATGGTTTTTGGAAAGTTTAAAACAATTTTCTAAAGAAAATGCTCTAAATTCAGATACTACTTTGAACCAGAGGGGAGAATTTATATTAAAGATATCATGGGTCAACCTGGTGGGCAGCTAAGCACCACACAGATGCTTCTCCCCGCCTCCACCCCAGTGGGGCAGGGAAGGAGGAAAGGAAGAATAAAAGCAAGAAAACTTGGGGGTCAAGGTAAAACAAATAAAAAAATGAATTGTTTAAAAACTGAAGGATAAGTCGAAAGAGAGAGAAGAAAACAAAACAAAACAAGTGATGCAAAGGCAATCAATTCCCGTGGGTAGACCAATGCCTAATCAGTTCCCAAGCAAAATGATGGCTAACCTCCCTAAACCCACCTCTTTTCCCTTTTATTACTGAGCATGATGTTATATGGTATGGAATATTGACGTTATATGGTATGGAATATCTCTTTGGTTAGTTTGGGTCATCTGGCTGGTTGTGTCCCCTCCCAGCCTATTGTGCACCCACCAATCTATTCACTGCGGGGGAGCCGAGTGAGAAACAGAGAATGCCTTGGTGCTGTGCAAACACTGTTCAGCAAAAGCTAGAGCATTAGTGTGTTATCAGCACTGTTTTTGTGAAAATTCTAAATCACACCCCCATATGAGCTGCTATGAGGAAAATTAAGTCTATCCTAGCCAAGCCCAGTACAATCTCCACCCCTTATTCCATATCATTTATATCCTGCTTGGGAACTACACTATCCAATACATCCTCATTAACCAGCAGCCCCCTTCCCATCCTTTGATTTATACAGAGAAATCTTCCCTTGGTGTATAGGTCATCCCTGTGAAATGTCCATAACATGTCCACTGACTTTGTTTAGTCCATGACTTGGGTTCTCTCTGTTATGGTGGTCACTGAACAGGAGAGTTGTATTGTGTTGGGTTACTGGACACCAAAATCAGCTTGGGTTGAGTCACTGATGCACTTGTTCAGCTTTTGCATGGCTCTTTCTCTGGTGCTTTAGGTGATTCCTACTGTGGCACTTTCTAAAATAGACAACTCAAATAATTTTCCCCCAAGGTTAAATCTCCTTGAGGTACACATAAGTTTTCCTCATCCTCCTGCATTACCCACCAAGTGTACTGGGTCTTTGAGCAAAAGCAATCCCATGGGTAGATTTGCCTTTTCCCAAAGGAGAAGCAAATCTGCTGTCTTTCCCAGCCAGTTCCCCACATGCATTACAGGGAGTTTATCGCTTTTTACAATATGCAGGTGTTTTGTTTGGTCAGGGCCTGGTCAGTTACCTGATTCTGTGGTACGGACTAGCCAAATGGCTTCTGCTAAATTTGCATCCTGCTGCATATATGTTGCAGCGCCCATCCCTTTCAGCATGGTCTTTAACAGTCCATTGTGTCTTTGTCTTTCCAGTGGCTAGTGTGTGGTAGGGAATGTGGTACACCCAATCAGCACCATGTCCCTTGGCCCAGGTGCTAATGAGGTTGTTTTGGAAATGACTCCCTTTGTCTGACTTAATTCTTTCTGGGGTGCCACGTTGCCACAGAACTTGCTTTTCAAAGACCAGGATGGGGTTTTGGGCAGTGCTTTGGGTTATAGAGTATGTTTCCAGCCATCCAGTTGTTACTTCTACCATGGTAAGCAGATGATGGTTGCCTTGGTGGGTTTGTGGCAGTGTGATTTAAGCAGTCTGCGAGGCCTTCTCTTGCTGATATTGTAGCCGCTGTCCTTTACACCAAAGATGCTTTACTCGTGTAGCTCACTTGATTATGGTACATGTTTCACATTCATGAATAATCTGTGCAATGGCTTCAGTGGTTGGGTCTACCTCTCGACCCTGAGCCCAAATGTACATTGCATCTCTCTCAGGATGTCCTAATGTTACATGGGCGCACCAAGCTATAAATAGTTCTCTCTCATGTTCCCAGCATTGGAGCAACCAGGTAGAATTTCGCCCACCTGGTTGATGGGTGAAATCTTTTTGCTTGTCTCGGAGCTTGGTTATGGATAGGGACCATGGATAATTTTTGCCTCTTTTATGATTTATATCTCTTTCCTCTCCTGTCCTGCTACAGAATAGGCTGCCTCTTCTTGATTCTTCTCTCCCCCTCTCAGGAGGAGCTGCTTCTCCTCTTACTGAGTTGACCTCTGCTTCCACTGTTTCTTCTTGACTACAGGAGCAACTGTTAGAGTTGAAGGTTAGGTCTATGGTTTAGTTTCAGTGCCCATTTGTGTGGCCTCAGAGCAAGACACTCTTCGCCGTCTCTGTTTGTGTGACCTCAGAGAAGGAAACCTTCTTGCCCCTTTGAGGGCGCTGGACAGCAGCTCGATAGACATGGGCCAGGCCCCAACATAGCTTTAGAAGTTGCTGTGTTACATAGAAAGCATTTCCAAGCTTGCACCAGACAACAGGAACATGAGGCACTAAGGAGTAGTGGACAAGATGTTTGATGAGCGCTGGAAGCACAGGCCGTAATTCTTGACAGAGTTGTTTGGAGGCTGTATCCGAACTGCAGGTGTTGAAGCTCAGGATTAAGGGACTAGACACACTGATGTAGCCACTCAGCATTTCATGGGTCTTGGAAAGCAAACTAGAAAGGGGAAGATAAACAGACATATTAAAACATCTCTTTGGAATCAAAACCTACGTGGTTCTGTAAAGATTCTGATATTTATTTTTATATTATTTCCATGTCAGCATTGCAGGTATGCATGTGAGAATCTGAAATACAGCATTATCTTGAGGATCTATTCTACTTTAGAAGAAAAACTCCTCAGCCTTTGAGGAGATGTGAATACTTAGGAGGCTGCTGAAACAGGCAGTAGCTTGAGTGCCTTTCTAAAGCAACTCTTGATTTATTCTGTTTTCTCTCAAGACAGAATTGCATCCCTCACTTTTTGCTTAACAAAGAGTATTGTTTCTGCTGTCATCTCTGTAGCTGCTCTGATTGTACCATTGCTCACAAGGACTTTGGAAGCAGACTGGGAAATGTTCATGTTAGAGGCCAAGATTGGTGGCAACCTGGTTTGAAGTGATAGTGCCCTGGTGGAATTCACAGTCTTGAGGGATACAGGCCAGATGAAGTGTAGAGTCAGGACCCTGAATTTTAGGAGAGCAAACTTCAGTTTTTAAGGAATTAGTGGATAGGACCCCCTAGGAAACTGCCCTCAGGCATAAAGGAGCAAAAGAGAGCTGGCAGCTCTTTAAGGACATTTTTTTTAGAGCACAAGAGCTCTCGATTCTTTTGTGTAAAAAATCAGGCAAGGAAGGCAGGAGATCAGCATGGCTAAGTAAGGACCTCCAGGTCAAAAGAAAGTGTAAGAAGGAAATACGCAGGCAGTGGAACCAGAGAAGCTTATTCTGGGAAGAATATAGGGAGGCAGCCCAGATGTGTAGGGATGCGATCAGGAAAGCTAAGGCATAGCTGGAGCTGAATTTGGCAAGAGATGCAAAGAATAATAAGGGCTACAGGTATGTTGGTGAGAAAAGGAAGACTGAAGAAAATGTTCACACCCACACCCCCACCCCCCAATAAGACAGA
>VYZM01020347.1:139009-260855 GCA_013398915.1 Dromas ardeola
AGCCCAAATGTACATTGCATCTCTCTCAGGATGTCCTAATGTTACATGGGCGCACCAAGCTATAAATAGTTCTCTCTCATGTTCCCAGCATTGGAGCAACCAGGTAGAATTTCGCCCACCTGGTTGATGGGTGAAATCTTTTTGCTTGTCTCGGAGCTTGGTTATGGATAGGGACCATGGATAATTTTTGCCTCTTTTATGATTTATATCTCTTTCCTCTCCTGTCCTGCTACAGAATAGGCTGCCTCTTCTTGATTCTTCTCTCCCCCTCTCAGGAGGAGCTGCTTCTCCTCTTACTGAGTTGACCTCTGCTTCCACTGTTTCTTCTTGACTACAGGAGCAACTGTTAGAGTTGAAGGTTAGGTCTATGGTTTAGTTTCAGTGCCCATTTGTGTGGCCTCAGAGCAAGACACTCTTCGCCGTCTCTGTTTGTGTGACCTCAGAGAAGGAAACCTTCTTGCCCCTTTGAGGGCGCTGGACAGCAGCTCGATAGACATGGGCCAGGCCCCAACATAGCTTTAGAAGTTGCTGTGTTACATAGAAAGCATTTCCAAGCTTGCACCAGACAACAGGAACATGAGGCACTAAGGAGTAGTGGACAAGATGTTTGATGAGCGCTGGAAGCACAGGCCGTAATTCTTGACAGAGTTGTTTGGAGGCTGTATCCGAACTGCAGGTGTTGAAGCTCAGGATTAAGGGACTAGACACACTGATGTAGCCACTCAGCATTTCATGGGTCTTGGAAAGCAAACTAGAAAGGGGAAGATAAACAGACATATTAAAACATCTCTTTGGAATCAAAACCTACGTGGTTCTGTAAAGATTCTGATATTTATTTTTATATTATTTCCATGTCAGCATTGCAGGTATGCATGTGAGAATCTGAAATACAGCATTATCTTGAGGATCTATTCTACTTTAGAAGAAAAACTCCTCAGCCTTTGAGGAGATGTGAATACTTAGGAGGCTGCTGAAACAGGCAGTAGCTTGAGTGCCTTTCTAAAGCAACTCTTGATTTATTCTGTTTTCTCTCAAGACAGAATTGCATCCCTCACTTTTTGCTTAACAAAGAGTATTGTTTCTGCTGTCATCTCTGTAGCTGCTCTGATTGTACCATTGCTCACAAGGACTTTGGAAGCAGACTGGGAAATGTTCATGTTAGAGGCCAAGATTGGTGGCAACCTGGTTTGAAGTGATAGTGCCCTGGTGGAATTCACAGTCTTGAGGGATACAGGCCAGATGAAGTGTAGAGTCAGGACCCTGAATTTTAGGAGAGCAAACTTCAGTTTTTAAGGAATTAGTGGATAGGACCCCCTAGGAAACTGCCCTCAGGCATAAAGGAGCAAAAGAGAGCTGGCAGCTCTTTAAGGACATTTTTTTTAGAGCACAAGAGCTCTCGATTCTTTTGTGTAAAAAATCAGGCAAGGAAGGCAGGAGATCAGCATGGCTAAGTAAGGACCTCCAGGTCAAAAGAAAGTGTAAGAAGGAAATACGCAGGCAGTGGAACCAGAGAAGCTTATTCTGGGAAGAATATAGGGAGGCAGCCCAGATGTGTAGGGATGCGATCAGGAAAGCTAAGGCATAGCTGGAGCTGAATTTGGCAAGAGATGCAAAGAATAATAAGGGCTACAGGTATGTTGGTGAGAAAAGGAAGACTGAAGAAAATGTTCACACCCACACCCCCACCCCCCAATAAGACAGACAGGAAAACTGATGCCAACTGACATGGACCTCTTTAATTTTTTAGGGGGACATTAGTCATCACTGGAAGCAGCCTTTATCCCCATACGAACTAGAAGAAAGTAATGTATATCATGTGAATGAAAAAGCTTGTTTTCTAGCAGCAGTCCCTTCAGGTCTCTGTTGCTGGCAGAAGAGCTTCACTTTTAGGTCTTGCCAAGCAGAAATGTGTTACCTGCTTCCCATGAAAAGTATTCGGTGGTTGGATATTGTTAAATGTTAAGTGAGAGAACAGGCTTCTGTATAGTTCTGTTCAGAGAACAGAATTCTGTTCTGTCGTATGCATTGGCTGTTCCCCTTCATTAGAGCTGTGTCTAACAAAATTGCAGCATGTCATACCTCGAATAAAATAACAATTCTATGTAATGTCCTTGCTACTAAACTGAAAATTTATTGCTTGCATGCACTGAAGATATTTTCTACTGATAAAATTTTCCCATTCTAGAGACAGCAAAATACAGCTAGAACATCATTTTTTTGAGAGAACTGTCCTTATGAAATGTTTCTTTTCCTCAAAAACCATGTTATGTCACACAGGTTGGGAAGTACTTAGTGCTTTTACAAAATTTAGCATTCAGACCCAATCTACTTCAAAGTAATACTCTAATAAGAATTAATTAAGCTGATTTTTGGGGGAAGTGTGTTTTTTGTTTGTTTGTTTTTCTTAAAGAAGAATCACTGCTGAACAGTATTGAATTGTTCAGTATAATGCCCTTGTATCAAGATAACTGGCCTCAATTAGGATGTTTAAGGCAATTAAACTCTCTGAGCCACTGAGCTATCTTGTGCTTTTGTACAATTTCTCCATTCAACACGCTGTTAAACTGTATTTTTTTTCTCTACTGACTGTTTGCAAGAAAATACCTTTTTGTGCATGGGAGGTCCACAGCCACCTTTTATGGCATTTCAACTGAGAGGTGAAGAGCAATGCTGAGCCGGAAATAAGTGACAAAAGTAAGAATTTATTAGTGCTCGGGGTGGTGGTATTTGAGGATGCAGTGTCACCAGCCAGTTTGTAAACTTGACACAGCTGAGGTTTTCTACACACAGATAGTGCTTTGTGCAGTCAGAATACTCCAGGGAGGAAAACAACTATTTTGTAACAATAAGAAAAATTTAGCCTTCATGGACATTGTTCGGGGTCCTTTAATTTTGTTATGTCTGACTCAGCTTACATGAAGATATCAAGGAACGTGTTAACCCTTTCCCTTGGTTGTTAGATTCACTTACATTCGGCTTTGTTTTTCTTGAAAGAAGCTGGAGGGTCTATCGAAATCTTGGAACAAAGAAGCTCAGTAACCCTGTACAGATATTGCTATGGCATTCCTTAGACTTCCAGTGATACTGCTTTGAATATAAATGGGATAGGACTCGATCAACAAGAGCACTTACCGTTTGTCTAGATGATGTGGGTCTTGCTATTCTTTGTTTCCTAGAAGTGCTGAAAACATGGCTCACTTTGCAGAAGCATAAAAATACTAATAATTTTACTAATAAGTTGTGATGTTTGCTATTGGCTACAGTTCTGTAAATTCATTCTTCAAATGAGAGCAAGGAAGTTTTCTTCTCATTCATATGAATTACTGCTTTTGGAGTTGAGTAGGGACCTGTGCTTTGAGTTTCAGAAGAAAAGGAGTCTTGCGGTGGTCGTCTCCACACAAAAGCTCCAGCACCAGCTGCAGTGTAATGTCGGCTTGACTGCCTTCCTTTAAAGCCAGGTAGATTGGGAACAATACCAGTCCACTCCACAGGAGAATGGAGCTGAGCAAAGCTGGCTGCAAAACTGAGATACACAAGCTTATTCTGAGATGCATGTAGGTAAGGCTAAAGTGTTTCTAATATTCAGGCTGGCTAATTGAAAGTTACTGTGGTATAATTGTATTGTACTGCATTGGTTTAGTGGCTTACTGATCTACTGATTGAATTAGCATCTTTTTATTTGTGGTTCATTTACCATAGGAATAGAGGTTATGGACTAATGTTGTATAATTATAATTATAGGGAAAGTTGCTGTTTTAGTGTTACCTAAGTTCTTTCCAGGGAATAATTAGTAAAAAATTATTACCTTGCTGCTTGGCCAGATTAATACAGCGCAATCCCTTGTCACTTCATGGTATTGAAGGTAAGAGGTTTTTGATAACATTATGTAGGCTGTTTACAGGGAGGCTTTTTTACTGCCGTTCCCACTAGACCACCACCTGCTTTAACTGGGTCTGGAAGCGATGATTTAAATAGCAATAAAACATTACTGTTGAGGAATTCCGTTCTAGGTCTGTGGTTTAGCTGTAATTTTGTTTTTCCTGTTGTTGAATTTGAGGGTTAGGATTTTTCGGTGTGTTCAGTGATTTGGCTGGAGGAGGAACTCTGTTCCTATGGGAACACTATGTTTTATTAGACCGAAGTTTAGCAGAACAGTGCTGCAGTTTAGCAGTGACCACTCCCACATTGGTCTGCCAGTAAAGAAGTTAATGTCCATGCTCATCTAGATTTTAATCTACATTTTGAAATAGAATAATAATAGTAGGATTAATATGTTTGATTTAGTAGTAGGATTAATTCTTAAAGGATTAGGGGCTAGTTCATTGCTGCAGAGTTTGATGGAAAGTAGCACATCTTTTTTTTGCAAATTGGCAGGAGTTTTGCTGGGGACTGCGATGTTAGGGAAGGTATCTTTGTGGTTTTGTATGCATTTGTTTTGATGTTGAGTCTTAGTTATTCAATGGAGTTGACTCTAACCAGGGCTTCAGACAAACTGCAAACTCTGCTGCTGCTCATGCAGATTGCTGTCTTTTAAACTGTTCCCATGCGTTGTTTTGCGTACTTTAAAGCTAGCAGCACAGCGTGTCTTTCCAAAAGCAAATCTTGCTTCTGCATTGTGGAAAAAAAAAAAAAATAAAGCCAATAGCACTTGGAGAGAGTAGAAAACAGTATCAGTTGGTAACACCCACCACAACAGTACTTCATATTTTCTTAGGAGAAACAGGCGTATAAAACAGATCTTGTGAGAAGTCTGGCATGTTCTGAAAGTACAGAACAACCTAGCTACCCATCAGCAAGTACAAAACCTGCTTTTTGTCTATCAAGGACCATGTTCCCTTTTTGCAGTACCTGGAGGGGTGATGAGTGGTCACAGATGAGTTGATGGTGACGAGATTCCATAGGTGACAGCAAGCCTGGTGCACAAGTATTGCCAGGAGCAAAAATTTGCCTCTCACTAGGGAGTAAACTATTATCAGGTGTCCATGCATTTTTCTGTATTTAAGACTGGAATCAGTGCCCCGAGTTTATTCTGAAAGATCAGCTTCTTTAGGGCACATAAATGCTATTGGTCTCTTAAGAACATTCCCGGTTCCATGTATATAAGGAACACTGAGATTTCTTTTTTTGTGGCTGAGTTGAACTCAAGTGTCTTGTCTATTGTTAAATGGAATTATTTATTTCCTGACTTATTCTTTTCTGCTATGAAATTTACATTTCCCCAGATATCCAAGATCTTTGACAAGGTCATCGTTTTAATGAGAAACTGTGGTGTGGAAGGAAGAAACAGTAAGTGTGAAAATCAAGTTTAGAGTAGTTACAAAAGTATTGTGAATTCTTAAATTTGTTTTACCTCCTCACCTTTATGGACTTTTTGCAGCATGTCTCAAAAGTATAATTTCATGTTTTCAGGATACGCAAGTCTATGTAACATAAATTTCTTTTAGTGAGCTTTGCAGGATCTGTGCAGAACTTAAAATTGGCAAGCCATTCGTTGAATGTAGACAGGGGTTTGATCTTCAGATGAAAAATACAAACTTGAAGCATTTTCTGGGAATGAAGTGAGATGAAAGCAAGATGTAATGAGTCCCACCTCCATTTTGTGTCTGATTTCTGGTATTTTGGCATGGTTCACTTGCTGTGCAATGTTCCAGAAGCCTTCTCTTCTGCTAGCGTGTTATTAGGGCTCTGCGGAAGCATGTCAGGGGTCTCATCTGGCCTGTGTGCTGAAGTTTGCTTTTTGTGGAAACCAAAGGAGAGAGGAGGTGGATAACTATGAGTTTGTAACTGAGTTCCCCTTAACCGTGGAAATGTGTTGCAGTCTTCAGTAACATAAATGAAATTGGAATTTATATCAAAGCTTGCATGAACTCTCTGGGAGCAGAGCCTCTTGCATTTGCTCGGAACTGAGGTACAGGGTGTCTTTTATACTTTGAATTAAAGATAGTAGTTCATATATTCTTTATTTGCAGATGAGCAGCTCAGGTCTCAGTCACCTGTGGATCTCCTTCAGGCTGTTGCAATTTTGTGTATATTCTGAGATAACTGCGCAGGTGTAACTTTGTGCTTTGTTTTCTGTCCCTGAGTTCAGTGCCGACAGCGTTTTCCTTCTGTGTGTATGTCAGTCAGGTGCAGAGGAAAGAGCAGAAGGAAGTTCAGGGCATCCTTCTGTTCCCCTCCATCAGGTTCTGGTGGACCTGGTGCTCTGTTGTCCAAGTGATCCCTGAAGGCTGAGCTTTTCTGGAGCTCCACTTTCTGTGAAAGACAGGCCACTTTATGGCCCAGTTTCCTAAGGCATTAAGTCATATGTAGGCATGCTGGGGGTGTGTGTGTAGCTCAAACTGGAGATTCCACAAGGAGAGGGTTGTTTTCAGTACCCCAGCTGCAGGATAAGAATCAGAGTCCTCAAAGGCGTGTGGGTTGTATCTAAGAGCACGGTCCTGAGCCCAGGAGACCCAGGCTGTATTCCCAGTTCTGCCACAAACTACTCTGCTGGGGGCAGATTATGATTCCATATTATGTTTGAGTTTTGTCATCTAGAAAGCAATAAGGATTTTTTATTCCTCTGCAAATTAATGAATGAAAGGTATTAGATGACACACAGGCATTATTAGCAATATATTTTTTGCCTATAGCCATTAGTAAATAATATAAACCACTAAAATGCTCGTATATAGAAGTCAGTGTCTGAAATAGCAGTCTTGCACAGTTTTTTGTGTTACCATCCCTTATTTAGAAATCAGTTGTTTTATTTTAGCAAGCATTTCATAACTGCTTTCTGACTTTGAAACAAAAACTATGCAGTCATCCGTACTGGTTTTATTTTTTTTATTCATTTTTCAGTGGTCTCTCACTGTCACTGCAGGGATACTTACATGTGTGAGTTTTTGAGTACAGATGTTGTGAAGTGATACAGAAAATATGCCACATTTGTCTGTCTCCTTTATAGCAGAAATTTTAAAGAGAAGGCTTTCCTCGGTTTGCTTAACCTGCTACCTCCAGTTTGAGCGGCACAGCAAACAGGACTGGGAATGAGAAACAGATAGCTACTGCGGGCTTCATTTTAACACTTTCAATGCAATCAATCAAACAATGCAGGGATTGTTGTTATGTACTTGGGAAGTTATCGAACATCTAAACTGGGTGCCAGCTATTTGTATATGACACATATGGTCTCTCTTAAGGTAGTCATTAGAGACCATATTTTTATTACACAGTGTTTTTGTGAGGTTGGACAATGCTACTTTAGCATCATTTTACAGACAGACAAATAAGGAACAGAGATGTCTAACTGATGAGCACATGCAGATTGGGTTGGCAACACCTCTCCTTCATGAGCATCTGCAGGGCAAACCACCACAGTTCCTTGTGGTCCTCCAGCATCATGCTGTATGGTGTGATGATTCAGAAACAAGGGTGCATATCATGGTGCTGGGGGAGGAGGAATACAGTAAAGTGTAGAAACATTGTCATCTGTGCCAAGTTAAACGCCCTTGCTTTTTGGTTATACAACCTCAATTCCCAAATAGTTTTGGAATGATTGTAGCTGAAATTCAGCTACAGAGACTTTACTAGTCACCAAAAGAAGAGGAAAGGAAAAGCATTTTCATAGACCTCCCAGGGAATTAATGTGTGTCCAGTCATCTATTTTCTACTGACTGCAAAATAACATGCACGATTTCAGTGACTCTTTTTAGGGATTTCACTAGTTTTAAAAATCTGTCTCTAAACAATTGCTGTAGATCTCATAATGGCTCGTGTCACTTCAGACCCACACTACACACTTAAGCTCTGTTCATAAAATAAAATTAAGCACAAAGCAACTCTTCACACGAGACAGAAGAAACAGAAAAGTGGGAAAATGCATTGGAATTACTGTTATCTTCATCAACTGTAATATCATAGTTTTCTAAAATGAAAGGTAAAATATAGTAAAAGGTACTTTTTTGGTAAATCCACTTTCTCCTCCACATACAGTGTCATTCTATTTCCTGATGCCATTTTTTTGGTTAAGTTTTCTTCTTAAGGTTTGGGAATTAGAAGTGTCTTTTTTAGCTCACAGCTAAAGTCTGTTTTAAAAATTTCTCTGCTTTCTTTCAACTTTCGGTGAATAACAAATGACCCTTCTTTCCTTCTTGCCATTCTCTCTGTTTTTCATCAAATGTCAGTGTTACTACAATAGCTGCTGGTGTTGGACCAGAGCACAGAGCAGGCATCAGACTTCTTAAAATAGTACTGAATCCTCTGTCCTGTTGGCAGTGTTACATGTTAAGCTCAGCCTGAACTGAGATAGAGCGGTTGCTGCTGCAAACCTGGGGACATCTGTTTACCGAGGAACTTGTTAACAAGCAACTTTGCTATGTCTCAGGAGCTTACACAGAAATGAGCTGCGGTTGTAACTGTGTTCTCTATCAGCTGCTCTATCAAAGTTGTAATTCAAGTCAACTTTAGAAACGGAGCAGTGATAATTTAAAAGCAGTGAATCACAGATGACCCTGCTCTTACGGTAAAGAAATGTACAATTTTAAGCCAGAAATGCAAAGCATCCGATGTGTGTGTTAATTAATATAGCAGCTTAATATCATAGAATGGTTCAGGTTGGAAGGGACCTTAAAGATCATCTAGTTCATATTTGTTGTGTCAAACTGGTGAAGGATTTGCCTCAACTTGGCAACTTCCAGGACAATTCATGATCACCACTAAAATAGCACATATTTCTTCATCGCTACTCTGAAAGTTAGCTTAAGAAGCATTTATTTGGAGTTCAGCCTTCATGTTTGTCTTTGTTCCTGATGAGTTCATGATGGAGTAATGTATTCTGACATAATTCATTGTTCATGCAATAGCATAGTAAATAATGGTTTAGACAAATTATATTAAAGCCACAGCTCTTGAGCCAGATGCAGTAGAGCAGAGTGATACTGCAATGTTGTAATCATCTCTAAGGAGCAAACCAAACTTTTGTCTGGAAGATACAGTACATGAATGAACTTCTGCAAGCCAGGTGTTTGCATGTTTCAGTGTTTGTACTGTAGGATGCCAGTTCAGTGTGCTGCTCTTGCATCCTGCATTTTCTTGAATGCCCTCCACAGTGCATTCCCGGTATCTCTGTTTCTCTCTCTGCCACAGAGGTGGGAATTCGTGAGGTGGTTGACAATATCTGGGACCCAGTGTAGGCTCTTTGTATACTAAGTACATATTTTCCCACACCTCATCACTGATGACAATGGCTACCTAAGAGGTGGTGCATATAGAGTTGCATACATATGCTTAATTTTTTGTGGGATTAGGATTTGCCTTTGCTTACTCTTTTGATTTTTGTCTAATTGCACGGAGTTATGGGAGTGGCTCGTGTAGACATGGCATAGTGATATGGCTTCAGAGAATACTTCCCCTCTGAACTGGTGTTCACAAAAAATGGGCTGAGTTTACAACTAAGTAATCATTAAAATATAGCTCAGGAGTGGTGAAAGGCAAAACCCACTTGCTAGTAGAAGCTTCTGGCTTGGTAAAATTCCAGTGCTACTGAATTTTTGATCTTTGTAAGAGAGTACCTGGTGTCAGGCTATATTTACCTCCTTGATCTACATTGGCGTAATGTAGTAGCTCCTATTGCTCATTGGAGATGGATATTAGGTATACAAACTAGTGTTCACATTTACAATTGCTCTTTTATTTACATTTTCTTGCTGTAGCTTTAGCAAATTAACAACAATTTAGTAAGAGTTGTACATTTTAGGGTTTTCAGTTAGGTTTATTCAACTATTTTTCATTTTCCAGACAGCTGTTGATGTGAAGCCAAGGGTGGAGATTTGTAATTATTTCAAAGGGCACCAGAATGTATTTATTATTTTCAACCCAAGTGAGTAAATCTGTCATAATGCCCGTTATTTAGTGGTATGAGAATAAACTATACTTTATAATATTGTCATTAAACCAGCAAGAGTTTTTTTTCCTTTTTTTCCCCCCACATTCATTTCCTTCCTTATGTTTTGTATTGCATTATTTTCTTCTGGCTGAATTCTATATTGGAGATGCAGAACAGCACATCTGATCTGATTAGGGGGTGAAAGTGTGTCTGTGAGAATACAGAATATAGGTGATTAAAGGAATGGTGAGATACAGCCACAAATCTGTTTGGAGAGGTGTTGAATGAAAAAAGCTCAGAAACGTTCCACCCTATTTGTAGGCTCACAGCTGATTATGAAACTAAAGCCTTCCTTTTAACATGATGGTGAAACCTCAGGAGATAGTAATCTTAAGGTTTGTATCCTTATTTGAAGTTCATCCAGACTGTTACACCCTTATATTCTATAAAATCTGGCTGGATATCACACAAGAACAGGCACTTTTTTTTTTTTTTCTGGTGAAGTTGTTTGTTACTTCCTGCCTTCACTTCATCTGGAAATGCTGTAAGAAGAGCCTTTCTCATCATATGATATTTATAATTATTATTATTACAGCATTTCTAATTCCAGACTGGGTGGAGGTTACAAGGATGATCATTCACTTTGAACTCTAATTTAATATATGACTACGTATAAAGAAATGTCTTGGTTTAGCCATCTGGGAGAAAAAGGAGGTTTAAACATCTTTATTTATTAAAATATGCCACATAACTTGTAGTATCCTGGAACAGTGACTCTAGATTCTTGTCCAGGATTGTAGAGTAGCAGGAGGAGTGAGTGTCCCTGGAGTGTCTATTACATGATTTATATCAAGACACGTTTATGCTAGACAGAATTTTCCCTGTATTTTCTGTATACTTAGTGGACTCAAAATTGCAAAAATTAACTCATAATGTATGTACCATACCGTACCCTTCCATAATTATATCACTAATCATGGAACTGATTTATGTAAAATGGGATAGTGAAAGTCTGGTGGTTGTTCTGGTTTTTTTTTAATTCCTGAACCATCTAATTAAGCAATGGCAAAACATCCCTGACTGCGTGTGTGCAGAGTGTCTCTGGGGTGGTCTGTCCATGAGTGCTGGAGAAGTGGCAAAATTCTCTTACTGGAACTGCCGGTGAATCTACTGGCTGCAGCCAGTGAATGCCTTCAAAAGTTTGTCTTCAGTAATGTGATATATGGTACTCAGCTTTTTGAGAATTGTTTTTTTGAAAGAACATTTTTTCTTTGGAAACTGCTCATTTGTTGAAACTCTTAATGAAACAATCTGTTTGTTTTCTTGGTTTCATTGGTAATGAAAATTTGGAGGAGGGAGTTGTGGTGGTTTTTTGTGTTTGCAAACCAACAATCTCTGCAGTTTTTCTGTGCAGGGATGTTAAGGAAGAAAACAAGAATTTACCACATTCCTCCCTGGGTATGTGGGAAGCTATGGATGAGATTTAAGCCCCCACTTACACTGAGCAGTGCCCTGAGTGGTAAGCAACTGGGTACCCAGAGGTGGATGAGATGTAATACATCGCTGTCTATGAAACGTTGTCCCGTTAAGGCACACGTGTGCACTAGCACTCCTGATAGTTGCCCATTGTCCAGGTTCTTGGTTATACGTGAATATATATAAACACATTTTCACATGGATAAAGTAACTCGCAAAATAATTTTTTTTTCACAGTGTTTACAAAAGCTGAACACGTTTGTTATTATCTGTTTTAGTGGAAACATAAAGTACAGGAGAAAAAAGTGTTTGTGCTTTGAAAATGAAGTATTGTTCTAGAACATTGAAAATTGTCTTTCAAGACAAATGTGTTACAGCTTAGAGATTGCTCCATAGAGGAATTAAGTATTTTTAGTGTTCTCTGAAAGTGAGTATTTTCAATAATAGGCAGTATGACCAAGTAGCTGGTTCCTCAATAAAACTTACAATGGTTCTCCTGAGCATATTAAGGGAAAGCATATCTTTAGATGAATTTTGGTGCTTAGGCTATGCTTAGTTTTTGTTTTTCAGTACTGACCTACTGAACTGAGTTGAAACTCACAGCGACATTAATTTTTGAGCCCACTGATCACAAAGCTTGTGACCTGGCTCTCAGTGAATCTACCTTTTCTGAGTATTAACTAACTAGGGTCCTTGTAGCTAGCCTGCAAGAGATGAAAATGTGACTCAGCATAGAGAATAATAACCTTCCCACACCTCCTTATAATACGAGAGGTGAAGGAACTTGTGCTACTGTACTGCTCTCCAATTACTTGTTCTGAGAATAAGTAGAAAATGTCATTTCCTGTTCTTTCCTTTCATGACGTGTGTAATTTTTATGCATTTGTATTGAAGTACCTCCAGTCAAAGGCCAGGGTGTCTTTGAGATAGGCATTTTATTATACAGAATGAAAACACTAGCCTACACTAGCCTTTGCGATTTGAATAAAGAGAATTGCATAATGCATAAGAGAATTAAGCATAGGAAAATCGAACTGGAATTAAATATCTTATTAACCCATACCTCCGTCTTGAAAAAGCCCAACAACTCGCAAACCAATTGATCAACTATAAAATGCCCCTGCCACAGTAACGAGGATTCAGTTGCTCCCATCTGAGGCAGCTGTTGCACAGTACCATGCAGAGGTGTTTTTTTTTTAACATGAACTTTCTGTTGCAGTGCATAAGCTCTAAATTACTGAATTATTTAAGTGAATTGAGCTTTTCTGGCAGACATGTAATTCTCAAATAGTTGAGATTTTTTCTAATCTACATTCTCACAATTGTGTGAAAAAACAGTTTTAGTGCAGGTAGCTTTTTTTGAGAGAGAGGGTATTAAGGGAAAATTGTAAGGCATTCAAACTATTAAGATAACATTTTTATTCTATTTTGGCTCTTAAGGATTCAGTCTTTCAAATACAATATAACTCCCTAATTATTTTTATTTGGCCTTTTGGCAACATTTAACAGGATTTTTCTAGCTATGTTGTACTTGAAATGCAAAATCAGTGGGAAATGTTTTTGTTCACAACATCTAACATTTATGAAAAAATTCTACAGAATTCTTGGAAGGACAGTGAACTTTTCTATAAGATAACTACCCAGAAAAAAAGAAAAAAAAGAAAAAAGAAAGGTTTTACATTATTAAATCTTTCAAGACTGCTCAGGTCACCAGGACTTTATGTTGTTTTTGTTATTCTGCATGAACAGATGGGCAAATTGAGGTATCTGTGGCAGCGGGGAGCTGAAGCAACCATTGATGGGACAAGCTTGCTCACCAGAGCATGGCATAGAGCAGGGCTGGAGCAGAGCCTGACGCTTTCTGGAGCCCTGCCTGGTGTCTGTGCTAGACAGAGCACTGACCTGTCTGGGGGCAACTGGATACTAGCTCTGCTGTCCCTGCATTGTAGTCTGTTGAACCTTGTAGGTATGTCTTTAGATGTATTATTCCTCAGGTCCTCTGGGACTGTCTCTCCCATATTCAGCTAGACATCTTCAGCTTCTAATTTAGTCCAAGGTCATAAAGAATGGGTGCTACCGGGTCATGTGGAAGAATGGCACTATTAAAATAAGAAACAGTTAATGTTTGTATTTTATTTTTAGCTTATTTCCTGTTGTTTCCCTGTGGCTGCTGACGTTGTCACAAAAGCTTCCTTTCTAGTTGCTTTGCTTAAAATATACATATATTGTGCATATATGCATCTGCATGCCAGAGCATCTGGGTGTGGGCTTGTCAGATCGTCCAGTGTATTTGCTTATAAATAAAGTGGTATCAACTCAAACTCCCAGAGAATGAGAAGCGTGAGGAGGTTGCAGAAGGGCCTTTCTGTGAGGCTTTTTCTTCTGTGAACATGGCCCTGAGAACAGAGATGCTCTGCAGCCTGTATTCCCAACTATGTACTTGTAGCATGGGCAGGCAGACATTTCCCCTGGCAGACAAGCCATAGACAGTGGACTTCAGTCTTGACCTAAACACTGAGTGTCTCTCCTCCAGCTCTTCACAGCAAAGGATTGAGTCAGCATTAGTCCCCTGTGGTACTTAATGTCAGAATGGGTCATTCATGAGGAGTTACCTTATTTATACATACTGAAAGGGAGGGTAGGGCCTTCAGATAATAGTGCAGGATGCTGTCCCTTGAGGTGTCATGTGATTTCTTGCTCTTTCTATTTTTAATTTCCCTTTGAAGTGAGTTTATTGAGTTGCACAGAACTTAAAGAAATATTTAAAAATGCAACAGACAGTAATTCAGCTTCCTTATTTCTTGCCCTATTCATGTACCGACAAGACGCTCTTCATCTTCTTAATTTCCAATCTCCTCCCCCATATTCCATTCACTTCCTGAATTTCTTTGGCTTATGATAACACCGCAAATCGCATCTGGTTACTCATTTAGCCTTATTGTTTCCTTTTCTTTTCCTAAGAGGTAGCCAATTCTCATAAATATAAGTTATCCCTGGACAGGTAAATTTCAGCACATGCTGTGTTGAAATCAAGTGTCAGGCATTACAAGGGGTTCCCAGTTTTTCGTGAGCACTGCGAGCATGTGTAATTAGGATTTTTTTTTTTTTTTTTTCCTGCTGGGCATTTGCTGGAGCTGGGAACAAGATAAAGGTTGTCAAAAGCTAACTTTCTGTGTTTTTGTTTTCCCATTATCTTCTTGCTGCCTGAGGGTACAACAGAACTGAAATTGTTATGCAGTAATGCATGTTGTGGCTCTGTCCCAGTGTCACATCATCATTTTCACTACAACATCATGTTCAATGATAGATGAGGCATGAATTATCCATATTTTGCTCGAAATGTCCTGTTCTTGGCACATTTGTGAGTATGTTTTTTTAAAGATACTGTAGATGTCTCTACTGAGGGGGTTCTAATTCTACTTAAGTGGCATTAGGAGGTCCTGGCTGTGGTAAGAGCACCCAAAAGACAGGATTTTGAACACTGTCCATGCAGGACCTGAGGATTTCACATGAAATCTCTCACTACTTGTGAGTACGTGTGAGTCAGTTCCCCTTCTGGCTCACTGCGTAGTATTTGGTACCCACAGCTTCCATTAAAGGTCCTTCAGCAGAGTAGCTACATGATACACCCACTCTTACAGATTCTATATGTCACCCTATATTGCTTTCTCTAAGTGTAATATGCATATGTGTTCTATTTAAACTTCTCGTCATTTTCTTCTTCTCCTAGGTATTATGACAACTTTACCCAGTGCACAGAACGTGAAGCCAACGACGCAAGTTGCTTTTGGCCAAACCCCCTTGCAGAGGGCTTTATCACTGGAATTCATAAACAATTCTTTTCAAACTGTACTTCAGAAAAGGTTCACTGGGAAGATCCACCGGATGAAATTCTCATTACTCTGATCTTGATCCCAGTCATGTTGACATGTGCCATGATAACCCTGGTAGTGTGGTGCAGCAAGAGAAGTGATATCCTGGTGTAAGTTGTTCCTCTGGGCTTTCTTTTTCTCTATTTCCTTCTTCCAAAAACACTAAGAAAGGGGGACGAAGAGAGAAACTCGACACAAAGATTTCAGATCTGCCAAAATGAAACCTGTGAGATACTGAGACAGAGACAATGCTCCTGTGAACAAAGAGCTGCCTGCTGCTGCTGCCAAAAGTCATTGCTTCTGAGCTTGGCCATCAGTGTTGCTGGTGCAAAGCTCTCTACTTCCTTTTGGGCCTCATTGTCATGGAATTCACAGGCAGCTCCCAGAAACAGGAGAGTCCCCAGGCAAATGGACCCCTTAGCTGCAAAAAGGGTAAAGTTACTTTCTCATTGGTAAAGCTGGTTGGTAAACTAAGTTTTGCAAAACTGTATGTAAGTGTATGTGCACATGGTGTAACGTTGACTGTGGGGGAGATGATATCTCTTGAGTTTTTGTGCAGGACGCTTGAGGTTTTCATCTGTGAACCTTGTGACTTGGATAGAAGATCACTGGCAAAGGAACTGAACGTGGATGTAACCAGGTGGCAGCTTTTCCTGGAAGCTAGTCAAAAACATCACTATCAAGAATTGGAAGTGTTGTTCTGCCAGAGGAACAATTTATTTGTCCAGTGACTATTCCCACAGGGGAAATACCATGCCACGTTATAAAATAGTTTATAAAATGCCTTTAAGCATGGCTACTCGGAATTGTATGGCTTACAAACAAACTCTGGGAAGATATACAGGTCTTATTTTACAGAGCTGGAAAATGTGAGATGACATTGGTTGATTATAAATATACTGAAGAGTAATGAAGAAATTTTCATACGCTAGACTCTTTATTTTTCCTTTTTTATAGTTATTATTCTTGATGACTTGTGTTCACTGTATACTTCCCGCTCTTACTTCAATTTGTGCAAGTGATATCCTTACAAATAAATATAAAGGTGTCATGTTGATTGAGGTGCCTTTCAGAGTATAATTTTGTACATAAACAATTCTTTGTCCTGTGAAGAGTGTGGGAACTAAAGTATGAACACCAAAGCTTGGAACAGACATAGGAGGAAAGACAAAAAATTCTACTCAGAAATCTTATTCTATAAAGCTATTCCTATGTAACAATTTAAATAAAGATCATATGCCCAAAATAAAACAACTTGTATGTTTGTGTTGTAAACCTTTCTTTTCTGTCATTTCACAAAATGCCTTTCAGTTAAATGTTCTTCTATTTTAAGTGAGCAATATCTGTTACAAGTGACTCTTCAGTTTTCCATACCTTATGCACACAAATAAAATACAGGTTGAATAGCCAAGTAATGGTGTTTCAAGTCTCTGCTAGTTAGATTTTCTCCTTTAAGATTCTGGCCCAATATTTGAGATTTAAGTCTGTGTGTATGAGAAGCATTTCCAGGCTTGAATCAAAACAGAAGTGCGCCCTTTACTAGAATTGTTTATATGTAGGTAGGTAACACCTGTACTGGTTTGTTTTCACATCCTTTCACAAGAGTTGAAGGCACCGGCTTGTTTTTTCATTACCCTAATATTAGAACGATTCATTTTCTAAGGTGTTTCCTGTGTATTTTTCTGAAGATAGTTTTTTGTTCTCTAGATGCTAGCAGAAAATTGCTCTTTGTAAAAGAAGAATGACATACATACTAAGGATTTTTGTTTAGTTTTCTACTTAACTATTATTTTCTGCATTAAAATGTTTTGGTCCACCAAAACTAGTGGTGAAGTAAAAAAAAAAAAAACAAACACATTCATTTGATCCAAAATATTGTTTAGTTAAGTACTTTTGTGGCCAAAAGCAGTAATTTTATTTTCTGCATGGAGTTTTATTTTAATCCTCATTTTACTTTAAATTTCAACAAGCTTCAAAGCAAGTTTTAAAACTTTAGTTTGGAAACCACATAGCAAACATTTTGACTTTTTCAAAAACATACTAATTTCAATCTAATTGCCGTATTTGGTGCAAATTCTTGACCAGTTCTGGCTCATTTGAAACTGCATTCACCTGATCAACAGGTCATCTGAGAGATATCAGCCTGCCTAATTCATTATAAAACAGATTGTCCTGTGTACTAAGTGAGGAAGGAACTGTCACCTTGATGACATCATATTACTAAATGTGTATTGTGGTCTTTAAAGAAATGTCGTGTTTAAGCAGATTATGTTTAATTTGATAATAAAATCTGGTGTGAACTTTTCAAAGAGTCTAAGAAATATAAGATTAAAAGAATAAAAGATGGTGGATTTTCCTTCATGTGCTGTAGGGGCGGGGGAAGGATTGTGTTGCTGCTGTGTGCTTTGGATGTGAAAACTTAATCTTTTTGGAGTGTCTTCCTCATCCAAACTATGATCTTCAACTATTTTTTTGATATCCTTGATAGAAAGGCAGAGAAGTTGAAACAGTGCGTGGGAAATAACATTGCTAATTTAATGCAGCCTCGGTGGTTAAATCTGGAGAAATATTTATAGCGTTTTAAGGAAAAAAGCAACCACAGTATCCAGGTCTTAACAGCTGTGTTCATTAATAGGGAACCAGAATGGTAACTGTTGGATCTTTTGACATAACTTGTACTATGTGTTAGTGAGAGTTAGTGGTTATTTGCTCCTGCATGGAGCTTGCTACCTTTCCCCCAAAGCCTGTTTCCATTGCCAAGAAAATCACATCTGGGACTAGGAATCTGGCTTGTTTTGTAATTGTGAATTAATTCTACATTACAACAGAGTCTCAGAGGAAAATAGGCAGAGATTCAAATAGAAAGCAAGTAACTGGTTCAAAATCCTTCCTAGAATTGGAACAGTGGTTGGTCCCAAGTAATGGTTCGTCCAGAAGAGATGTGACAGGCTTGCTAAGCAGTTAGCTGACATTGCTTAATTGCTGTAAGTTGTGGATTTTTTTTCATTCAAGAATAACTGGGAAAGTATGTATTTCCATGGGGTATAAGGGCTTCAGCAAAGACCTTGACAGAAGAAGATGATGACTAGCACGAGTAACACAAAGGCTGAGAGGGCTGCTACCACTTTCAAGAAAGATATCAAGGGTGGAGTCCAAAGGAGGAAAAGAGCTCTTGAAGTGCAAGGAAAAAGATGGTCAGGAACACAAAAGCATTCGGGACTTCTTTCCGAGAGGATGACCTCACCATAAGCAGGGGCAAATGTCCCTTGATGCACTGGTAAGGAACGGTGAGAAATCCTGTGTGCTCTCTACGTGTCTACAAAGTTCATGCAGAGGAAACAAAAAGCCTTTCTTTCACCTCTGGCATCTGCACAACCAAATGAATGTTGGCATTCATTGATTGGCATGGTTCATTGTTGGCATAAATGCTCTTATTTACACAGTATGAATGTCCAGATGAATTTACACGGACGCTCAACAGCTCTGCCCAGTGCATGGCCAGCAAGGGCAGGGACAGCCCCTTGGGCCTCCTGGGCACAGGGACTGCCTGGGGCCAGCACTCCAAAGGCCTTCCTCTGAAGGATGCTGGGCAGAGGGGTGGCGGGCGATGCTGCGCAGGGGGGCTTCTGTCCACCCCCATGTCACACTGCCACCACCCGGCAACGCAGCAGTCACAATGTCCCAGGGCAGGATAAGAGGGGGAATCCTCCTGTGTCTCACTGCCAGAGATGGCCTGGGGGCAGCCGGAAGACATTAGAGAGGAAGTCCCTGAGGATCCTGTGGAATTACTTGGAGGAGGCTGAGGGAGGAAGACCAGGAGAGGCTGAATAAGGCTGCTGGAATGATAAGAACCACCAACACCTGGAAGTGCCTGAGGCTATTGGGCCTTTTCAGCTGGATAGCAGATGAAAGNGATAGCAGTGGCAAGACCAAGAGAATGTCTTCTTGAGGAGTACTGCAGAGGTTGTCATCCTCATCCCCTGCAGAGCCTGGGGCAGCAGCTGTAAGCAATGGGATGCAGAGGTGTTTCCAGGGGTTCCGGTGTTTTGGAGCACCCACTGGTACCCTGCCAGGTGTGAGAAGGATTCTTGTCCCCAAGGTCAATCAGGTCGGGGGACTTTTGCCACTCTTGGAAGGCACTGAGACGGGTTCAGGTTCAGGAAGAACAGGGCTTGGGCATCTCCTGAGAGGCGTGACCAGCCTGCAGGACGAGGAGGCAGGTCTTGCTCACATGCTCAGGGAATAGCTGATCGCCAGCGCTGGGGTCAGGAAGGAAGTTACCCCCGGGGCAGATTGGCACTGCTCCCCGGGGTTTTTTTGNATTGAGCAGCGCCCCTTGCCAGGGCTCCTTTGGGCCACTTTGGCCAGGAGCCTGCTGCTCTTGCACCACGAAGGCGGCCTCTCGTGCCCTGCAGCTGGGGGGAGGAAGGCTTTTTTTTCCCCCAGGGTGGGCTAGCAAATGTCCCCAGGGGTTTTTTGCCTTCCTCCACAGCATTGAGCAGCACCCCTTGCCAGGGCTCCTTTGGGCCACTTTGGCCAGGAGCCTGCTGCTCCTGCTCCACGAAGGTGGCCCTCCTGCCCCGCATCCGGGGGGAGGAAGCTTTCTACACTCCCAGGGGGCCCCCAGGGTGGCCCCGGGAGCTGCTGCTTGTCCTCTGTAGCATTGAGCACAGCCCCTTGTCAGGGCTCCTCGGGGCCCTTTCGGCTCCGTTCTTGCCTGCACCTCCAAGGCACCACTCATGCCCTGGCTCTCTCGGGCTCTCTTGCCCATTGCAAGTTTGGAGCAGGAGTGAGCTCTGCTCTTCCCTTGGCTCCATGTCCCCAGAGGTTTTTGCTTGTGCAAAACAGACTCTGCTTGGAAGGGCTCCAGGCTTGATGCACCACCAGGAGCTGCTGTTTTTTACCTCTCACTTCGTGCAGTAAAAGCGCAGGGCAGGCACGAGAGAGGTTTTCATGCACCGCTGGCCAAGAAGCACAGCGGCAGAGCAAATTTTGGAAGGCAAAAAGTGTGCTTGTCATTGGTATATGTCATACTTTTGAAAATACTCCAAGGTACCACACACCTCTTCTTCTTCTGCTGCTTTTGTGTGTGTTTGCTAATGATGCTCATTCTTCAAGTTCGCACTCTTCTGGAAACAGGGCCTGATTGGCCTGTATTCCTGATGCTCCTTTCCGTGCCTCTGTGGCTTCCCTTTGCCAGACTGCAAGGGATGTTTTTCAAACTAAACTGAAGAATGCATCAGCCTGCTCCTGGCTACACATGTACGCTGTGTTCATGCTTGTGAGCATTGGCTCTGAAATGGATTCAGAAAAATAGAATAAAATCAAATCTTGTAACATTTGTGATATGTGTCCTTGAAAGTGTTTTTGGAGCTGAAAAACCCCTGGCATTTCAGCCAAGTAACAGTCTCATCATTATTCAAATGATGCTGAGTGCAGGGAATAGAACACAAACTAGAATACAATAGAAAATAAGAGAAGAGAAGAGAAGAGAAGAGAAGAGAAGAGAAGAGAAGAGAAGAGAAGAGAAGAGAAGAGAAGAGAAGAGAAGAGAAGAGAAGAGAAGAGAAGAGAAGAGAAGAGGTTATGCTATGCTATGCCTGGAGTTCTGTATGACAAGCCATGACCTAGGTCCAGGGGTTCCATGCAGGAGAGCAGCTCTCTGCAGTGCAGGTCCCAGGCCCACCCAGGAGACAGGGCCAGAGACGGGCACACCTACAGCATCCCCCCGGCAGGGACTGAAGGCCCCAGGCTGAGCTGAGACACGGCCCCTGGGCCCTTGGCAGCAGACGCTGGGGCTGGGGGTCCCAGGGGAGGCCACTCCCAGGCACTGAGGCCCGTGAGCATCCCCAGGACCCTGGCAGAAGTAGGCTTGCAGTGCTCATATGTTCTCCCTTAGACATTGATCATTGACCACTTTGGAGACAAGAATATTGGGCTAGATGGAACTTTGCTCTGAGGGAGCACTGTTGTTCTCAGGCTTTTGTGTTTTAGTATGTTTTCCTAAGGGCAACAGCTCAGGCATTTCTAAAAATGAGTATAAGGAGAAAAAAATCCACAGGGAAACGAACAGGTATTTCTCACATCAAAAAGATTTGCAACCATTTAGTTCAGTAGCACATCCTGCTTCAGACTGAGGGCTTGATCTTTGAGCCTCATTAGCATCAGAGATGTGGGGTTTTGCCATCCTGTGGAAACCCAGCAAAACTGGATGAGCACAGAAAACTTTCAAAAACTACACTCATGCTTTTTGAAAATTTGTTCACCTGGTTAAATGATCTCAAGATAATCCACAGCCCTCACCCCCATCAGGAGGTACATGCCTCCTTCCCACAGGGTGACATAGCCAGTGCCTAGGATGGGACATGGCTGCCCATTCAATCCCTTCTGCTAGTGCAGAGCTGGGAAGAAATGTCATCAGAGATTTCCTCAGCATGTACTGGTAGGAAAAGAAGGAGGTAAGAAGAAAAGTTAGAGTAGCATAGCGTAGCATAGAATAGAATTAGAATAGAATAGAATAGAATAGAATAGAATAGAATAGAATAGAATAGAATAGAATAGAATAGAATAGAATAGAATAGTTTAGTTTAGTTTAGTTTAGTTTAGTTTAGTTTAGCTGGAAGGGACCTACAATGACTATTGAGTCCAACTGCCTGACCATTTCAGGGCTGTCCAAAGTTAAAGCATGGTATAAAGGACATTGTCCAAATGCCTGTTAAACGCTGACAGGCATGGGGCATCAACCATCTCTCTAGGAAACCTGTTCATGGGTTTGACCACCCTTTTGGTGAAGAAATGTTTCCTCATGTCTAGTCTGAACTTTGAGCCATTCCCACATACCCTGACACTGGATCCCAGGGAAAGAGATTAGCACCTTCCTCTCCACTTCCCCTCCTCAGGAAGCTGTAGAATGGAATGAGGTCGCCCCTCAGCCTCTTTCTCTCCAAACTAGACAAACCCCGTGTCCTCAGACATCCCTCAGAGGACGTGCCTTCCAGCCCCTTCACCAACTTTTTTGCCCTTCTCGGGACGCATTCAGGTACTTTAACATCCTTTTTAAACTGTGGGGCCCAATTTACAGGATTGCATTCGTGTACGGAATGGGAATACAATTAGTACAGCTATGGTGAATTATTTCAGGATGTGCTACTTCAGCGTGCGTTTGCCTTGCGGGAACCCTTTGCAAATAAGAAAGCAAAGGGCAGGATAATGAATGGGATTATCAGCAGGATAATCAGTGGGATAATGACCATTTTTAACCAGCTGTTTATGCTGTGTTTGATGCACCCCAGGATGTGGTTTGCCCTCTTGGCTGCCAGGGCACACTGCCTGTTGAGCCTCCTGTTGAGCTTCCTGTCAACCAGCACCCCCAGACCCCTTTTGCGGGGCTGCTCCCCAGCCACTCCTCTCCCAAGTCAGACTTGTGCCTGGCGATATTCCATCTCAGGTGCAAGATCCAGCAACGCTTGATTGAACCCTGTATTGAATCTGTAATCCTGGTAAGGCTAAGTGGAGATTTGAAAATAGGCCTTAGGTAATAGGCTTTTTGAACTGGGAAGAGTCTCTGTGTTTCAGGCTGGCCTGGCTTAGTAACACCTGCAGGCCTGTTGTGGCTGGGAACCACTCTGCCTGAGATCATAATTTGCTAATTTGGGAATGAGATTTAGGACCATTCCTTTCTTTGGCTGACATAGGTGGTATCTCTGCCTATCTAAATTTAATCAATGGATCCTGGCAGCAGGTGTGCACCTGCTCCAATACATTGTTTGGATCTCTTGGAACCTGATGCGAAATATTAATTTTGTGAGGCAACGTGACAATGTGTAGTTAATGCTGCCATGCTGGGTTAAACCATAATCCTCAAAGGCATGAGACAATGAAAGGTCTTGACCTGAATTTACAGCATCTGAGCTCTTATGGGAAAACAAAAGGTTACATTTTTTTGCCTCACGGGTGTGTTGGGAAGATAAGGGCAATTACTGACTGTCATTGCTTCTGAATACAGTAAGAATGAAGCTCTGTAGGTGCTTAGACAGAAATACCCAAGAGTATGCAGTGTTACACTAATACTGAAAAGCACTTCAAGACATAGCACAAACTGTTTAATCTTAATTAAAAAATCTGTGTTTCTGCTACAGAACTTTGCAAGAATGAGCAGAGATGTAAGTATCTCCATGAGAGCAGGCTCTTTAATCTCATTTTCATTGCATTCTAAGGAAGACACCTTTTTTTTGGTCAGATTAATGGTCAGAAATGCTGTCTAGGAACCGTCAAATGGATCCTAGGGACAGTGTCAGCTACAAAGTAGACATCTAAATTCTAGAGGATGTTAATCATGTTCCCAAGCACCTTAGTCCTCTGTTCTTCAGTGCCCTGTCTGAAAAGGGAATAATCGCAGAGGGGTGTTAGGAGGATAAAAATGTGAATGATCTCAAGTTAAAGAATACTGAGTATGTAGAACACATTTACAACTATCTAACAATTCAAACCAATGGCAGTTAAAAAATCAATAGGAAATACATGCAGGGGAGTTTTCACGATTCAGTCAATTTGGCTAATTGATTTTTTTGTTGTTATTTTTCTTTGCTTTGCAGTTATTCTTTTTAAACAATAAATGGACTACAATGGAGAAATAAAGAGCCTATGCCTGTTAAAGCACAGCCCTATATATTTGAAAAATGCCATTGTATTTCCCCTCTATGATTATCATTAGCATGGGTCTTTTGTCATCTGCTCAGAGCAGCAGGAGAATGCAATTTTTGCCTGATGGTTTCAGTAGTATTAAAGATGCAGACTGACAACAGCGGAAGCTTTTCAGCACGTAGATGCTTAAAACTGAAATATGTTGACTGGCTTGGGAACGAATTGAACTATTCTTGGAAAGTACTCCAAGGGACTGCAAATGTGTATATACAGACAGTGAGTGGGAACACACAGATAATTTCACTGGCGCAACTTCACTTTAAATCCTAGGAAGTTATGATACATTTAGTTGCTCACTTCATGCAAACACCTCATCTTAGTCATTCAAAAACAACTGAAGAACGCCTAACTATCTCTATCATGTATGTAAGAGACTACCTTATTTCTCCCTTCCCTTTAACAGGACTGTAACATAGCTGCAAGGGGATGTGCTGCTATTTTACAGCTGGAGTAATAGTTTGTATATACTTTATGGAGACTCCTCTCCGTGACTCTGTGTGTATGATTGTGTGTGAATGGTATATCTGCTCAATATTTGATGCACAAACACTGTCTGTACAAAACAACCAGGGTTATGTGTGTGCTTGTCACTGCAAAGAAGAAATCCCACCAGTTTATCTGCATGACAAGCCGTTGGAGGCACCTATGCCATCTTAGCATGTTTCAGCCACTAGCAAGGATACAGAGCCAAGTGCCGTTAGAACCAAAATACTCTGGGGAGACCATGTGATACAAGCCTTGAAGCACGCCTGGGTCTGAGCAGACTCCTATAACAGCATTACCCACAGATCTTGTCAGATAGAGCTGTAGACGGCTGTTAGGTATTTTATATTTGGTCAACTGCTGTAAAAGCAAATATACATCCTTTATCAGAATTGAGCAAACCAGTAGTTTTGTTAAGAACTTGAATATGAACCAGTTTTGAATGCAATGTCTCATTAAATCATTCCCATTCCAAATGACTGGAAAGAGGCTTGGATGTGAGTGAGCTGTAGGAATGTAATTAAACTAAATATTCACTTCTAAGTAAATGATGCATGCAAAGATATACTTTGATTTTTAAGTGGGTCTTTACCATTTGAATGAATTTTAACCTGAATGAAGAGAGAAAGAGAAATAAAAATGCGAAAATATTCTATCAATTATCAATAATTTTATTTATTTAAATAAATAAATAAATAATTTATTTATTGTTGCTTTGGTTTACTCTGCAATGTAGACCTTGTACAAAAGTACATTACTTTCTTTAAGGTCAAACATGTATACTTTTTCAAAGGCATGAAGCTATTAACCCAGTCAACTTTGGAAATGTAGGTGCCTTGCTTTCTGTTTAGTAAATGGTGAGATGTGACTCTTCGGTGGTTAGTCTTTTGGGACGTCTCTAGGTGAAGATGTTGGAGACAGCTGTGGCAGGGTCACGGTCTCTGAGTCAGCAGAACCGGAGAAACAGCCGGGTCAAATTTTAAAGGAAATCTTATTAGTCCTAATGGGGCACTGTAATAGGAGTGTTTTGTTCAGCTTGGGGCTATCTGGCATTAGTCTGCAGACTTAAAAGCCTCACTTGGGAAGACTTGAGTTTGCTGGGTTTTGACAAAGAATAATTTCTAAGGATAACTATTAATAAGTGAGGTCACAGTTTATAGAAATTTTATAGGATCAGCAACTTAAAGACATAGGTACCTTTGCTGAAATTTTGGATAAGTGGATTCCCATGAACTTGACTCTCTAAGAAGAAAGATTTTCTTAGAGTATAACATTTATTATGTTGCAATGAGTTTTCTTGTCAGCACTGAGGGAATCCCAGCTCTTTCGAACTGCCTAATTTTTCCCAGATTATTCTAAAGTGAAAAGCTCTGCCAGAAAAATTTACCCTTTTTAGGAATTAATCTGGGCATTAAAACTACTTTTTAAAACCTCTGGAGAAAGACCAGTATTAGACAATCATGTTGGCAGAATATTTGCAGATTCCCTATTTTTTTCTGTCTTTCAACAACGTGATTTTGCTAGCAAAAATAGCTTATTTTTGGAGTACTTTCTTTAGCTACTACTAAGCTACACAGCAGAACTGGCAGTCCAAATATAAAAACAACTTTCTAATAACTAAAGCTGTAAGACTTAATGCAAAATACTCTGATAAATCTATGTTATGGTTTCAGCTGGGATGGAGTTAACTTTCTTGCAAGCAGCTGGAGTAGTGCTCTGTTTTGGATTTGGGATGAGAGTGGTGTGGATAACACACTGGTGTTTTTGGTTGTTGCCAAGCAGTCAAGGCCTTTTCTGCTCCTCACAGCACCCCGTCAGCGAGTAGACTGCGGGGGCACAAGAAGTTGGGCAGAGACACAGCTGGGGCAGCCGACCCCAGCTGACCAAAGGGATATTCCATACCATGTGACGTCATGCTCAGGATATAAAACTGGGTAAGAAGAAAGAAGGGGAGGGGGACGTTTGGAGCGATGGCATTTGTCTTCCCAAGTAACAGTTACATGTGATGGAGCCCTTCTCTCCTGGAGATGGCTGAACACCTGCCTGACGATGGGAAGAGTTAATGAATTCCGTGTTTTGCTTTGCTTTACTTGCATGTGCAGCTTTTGCTTTACCTATTAAACCAAGTGGCTGTGTGGTCCTAGTTGCTGGCTGGGGTTAAACCATGACAATCTACTATATAAACATCCTTTTCCCAAAATGAGGATAAGAAAGTCAAACCAATAAGCGTAATTTTAGTTCTTCTAACTAAAGATCTTTGGATCTTCTCCATCTGCATGCTTATATAATCTGAAATAATTATGAAATCGTGTTGAATAATTTTGATTTAACTGCAAAAAGTGAAGGAAAATGGCTCTGGCTACATACAGTGTATTTGGCAGATTATGAGACTGAAAATAAAGTGTTTTGTGTAACATGCAGTACTGTCAATTTATGGTTTAGGGTGACAGTTTAGAAACAGAAATAAAGGATAGTAATAGGCCACAAATATTTCTGATACTGTAGAATTATACTAATGATACTGGAGGTTTTTCCTGAGGAAAAAGCAACATTATAATATTTGCTTAGATACCTCAAAGATCCAGTACAATAGTTTATGCCATTTGAGGCTTTTATTAAAAATAAACAACAACCAAACCCTGGTAAAGAGCAAGAACACAGTTAGATGAATGCTTGACAGAACAATGACCTAGATCTGTATCAGCTTCTGAATTTTCCTAAATATAAGCAGTGTTCGATTTGAGTCTATCAAATGCTTTGGCCATGCTATGGATTACTACATTTAATAGTCCTGGTTTTCAGAAGTTTTAAGAACATTAAATTCAAGAGAGCAAACACAGATAACTAAGTAAAATTTATATAGCAGAATGCAGCTTAAATAACATGGATTCCAGAGATCATGTCATAGTGAATTCTGCATTAAGAAACCTGCATTGCTCATCTTGTGGGGCTTTTTTTCTCTTTTCACAAATATCCCTGCTCACGTTCTCCTAGTGTTATCTATTGTGTGTTACAGTCTTAGCCTCTGAATGTCTATTGATTTGAAGTGAAATCTGAAAACCAAAGGATCTGACTCTAGCCTGAGATCTGAGTCTTTAGGCCAATAACCACCATAATGGCAAAATTCACTTGAAAGACTATGTATGTAAATGTGATAATACTCTTCAATTTTACTGCTGCTCAGTCTGTAAAAGTGCCAGAGTTAGTTACAGACTGAAAAAGGATCAACATTTAGCTAGCCTTTCAAATTGAGTTATCTGAATATATCAGCAGCTGTGGAAAGTACATGGGGGAATTACAATAACTCTTTTATCAATACTTAGCCACTAGGCTCTACTGCATTAAAAACAGTATAATAATAATAATAATAATAGTAATAATAATAATAATAATGATAATAGCTTTTTTCTCTGTAATGAACTTGTACAATTAGACCAAAATATAAGTCACACTGTTTCAATTTTCTGATGACAGTAATTCTATTTTAAAAAATCTATGTGATTGGTTAGCTGAAAGAAAAGAAAGCAGGAAGTGGGTAAAAGGTATCCAGATGAATCCAAAGTTGTAGATATTGAGAACTTAGATAAAATATCCGATTTCTGTTAACTCAGCATGAAAAGATGATTATGGAAAGAAATAATCTATGTCTCACTGTAAATGCTTGAATCCTAGTAAATGTACCAAGAGTCTTTTAGCAATCTAATTAAAAATGTCTTATACTTTTGTAAGGAGCATGAAAAACTTGCAATTAAAGGTTTGGATCTTGCTTAGAGAGTACAATGTGTAATATTTCATGGGTAGAATGGAAAGATTTCATAAAATCTACTGCAAGGTGTATGTAACTGAAGTTGAAAAGTCAAGGTAAAGAAAGAATACATTGAGACCCACTTCTCCCAGACTAATACATTAAAAAAAAAATTGCTAACAGAAGACACTAAATGTGCTCACAGCATGTTGCATATAAATTAATGATGTACAATAGGCATCCTGAGATCTTGCCATAAACCCCGCCTCAAGTATTGATTTATATAGCTAATATATGAATGAGTATCTTCTCTATTACCGAAGACCATTGCTCCAAAACAATATACAATATTGGAAAGCTGTCCTGATATGGGGCTATAATAAAACCCCACAGTCTTCCCGGGTATAACTACCAACTCTTACAAACTTTTGGCCTCCAGAAATATACCAGTCAGCATTTAAGGTGCTTTGAAAATATTGCTGCTATAAGTAACATGCTGGCAGATGGAAAATATTATCTATACCCCTTTATTTTGACTTCTAGATAGGTTAGGAAGATGTATATAAGGAGAAGTAAAAAGAAATTGCCACATATGTTTTTAAGAAAAAAAAAAGATGACAAAATTGCTAGTTTATGTAAAACTTGATGTTTTACAGCAGCTGTAGCAAATGTGATGTCAAAAGTCATATGATCGATATAAGTATTCATTTAAATTTTCATTATATTTGTAAATATAATTTACGCAAAAATAATTATACACTGATGTTTTCTCTTGGTTTCCAAATTTCCCCAGTGTATTAAAGTAAATATTGTGCAGAGGTTTTATAACACCAGTAGGGACAAGTAGGATGAACTTGTCATACTCATATTCTGATGTGCCCAAAGCTATTATTATGATCTAAGTGTTTAGAGAAGAAAGGCCAGTGTACTAACCAATTGGACCACCCATCTCACAAGCAAAAAATAGAAGCAGCATTCTCTTTATTGAATATATGCTGTTCTAGCTCATGGCGTTACTTAATTGGAGAGAAAAATGTGGTTGTTGATCCTCCAAATATTTCTTATAAATAGAATACTTTACTTCTTTCCCCCTTTCTGTAAGTACTATCCAGAAAAAAAGTCTTGAAATAAAAAAAAAAACAACAACAATTTATGGTGTTTCTTATGAAGCATTTGTTTTAGTGTTCAAGGAACAGCCAAGGGAATAGATGCTTAATTGAGTTTAGTGGAGTTTACAAATGGCCAGCCATACAGTATGGTGAGCATCCAATGAAAGCTGGCTCTATTTTGCACTTATGCAATACACTTTATTGACATGGAGAATGAATCTGCCACTTATGGTAGATTGTTATCACTTGTGATTTATGTACTAGGGTTTCCAAGTCACCTTTTTACATATGACTTATGTGAAGTGTTGCATTTCACTGATAGCCAGCCCAGACAGTAAATACCCTTGATCAAATCTGAGTATGACATTAAGAGTAAAAGCTCCTCTGGAAGGTCCTTTCTAATTTTTTTTTGTTTGTTTCAGTCAGGAGGAAGATTCCTACCATCAGATGTGAACTCCTCCTTTTTTGCCGTAGCATGAAGAAGACGTGCCGGCAGTGCGGAAACCCCAGCCCTGCTGTGGCACACAAGGTGTTGGCATTGACATTCCTTCAGCAGAGCTGTGACTGCTTACTCAGGGCAACACGCAGGGTTTTGGGAGGCAGCCTTTTAAAGAAGGGGAGATCGTAGAATGGTAGAATCACAGAATGGTTAGAGTTGGAGGGGACTTTAAAGATCATCTAGTTCCAACGCCATGGGCAGGGACACCTCCCACTAGACCAGGTGGCTCAAAGTCCCATCCAGCCTGGTCTTGAACACTGCCGGGGATGGGGCATCCACAACTTCTCAGGGCAACCTATTCCAGTGTCTCACCACCCTCACAGTAAAGAATTTCTTCCTAATATCTAATCTGAATTTTCCCTCTTTCAGTTTGAAGCCGTTACCCCTTGTCCTATCGCTCCAGTCCCTGCTCAAGAGTCCCTCCCCATCTTTCCCGTAGGCCCCCGTTAGGTACTGGCAGGCTGCTCTAAGGTCTCCCTGGAGCCTTCTCTTCTCCAGGCTGAACAACTCCAACTCTCTCAGCATGTCTTCATAGGAGACATGCTCTAGCCCTCTGATCATCTTCACAGCCCTCCTCTGCACTTGCTCCAACAGATAGATAGATAGTGAAGTCAGCATACACAAGCTATGAAAAAATCCTCTGTCAAGGAGGATTTTGTTGGCTACTGATGTGACCTGAAAATGAATAGCTGAGAGTGAATGGTGTTGTCTCCCCTGCCTCCTGGGGCTCTGTGGCCTTGTCTGTCCTGCCTTGGGGGACCTGGCTGTGGTGTCCAGCCAGACTTGCCAGGGGCAGGGTGGCTGGGAAAGAGCTCTGTGGGTGTGGGCTGGGAGGAGTCAAATCGGGAGCTCTCCGCTCGCTCGGGGGCTGCGTTAACCTCAGCCTTTGTTCTCAGCCTGCACCATGTCATGGCCACACCATACCTGGCAACGTCCTTCTTGTCAGCATGGCTTCCTGGCCAGGCCTTGTCCTAGGCTTGTCCCCACGGCCTGCTGGCTGTGGCTGTGCCCTGTGTCACCTCACCTGGCTGGGTGCTGCAGGGATGAGGGCCTGCTGCCTTGCTTCCTGACACCTGGACACTAAGGAAACACTGATTAACACATTATAACCACTTTCACGCCTCAAAAGAACATCACATGAAGTCATTACTTTCACAAGCCTGTGATTGTTAACAACCGTGAGCTGCTTCTGTCCGATTCCCATTATGTTAAATAAACCACTACAAATCAAGGCGAAAGGATGAATTACCAATATTTAACTTAAGAGCAATCTCCAGGGCTAATGTCACTTGATGTTCGTAAGTTAATGGTAATAAGAGCAGTAGAGCTAAATCACCTGGTTAACCTGGGAATGTTTTAATTGAACTGAAGCCAGAGAGCAAACTTGAGTTCAAGTGCACATCTATCAAAATGCAATCTACCAGTCAGTACTCCTAGGGTGGCATGTAACCCCCTGACCTGGGAAGTTTGTTTATTTAGGCTCAAAATTTCAGTGTCTTTAATGGCTTCAGTTATTTTCTGTACAAGCTCGTAAGCTTCTACAGTTCCATAGTTCTTTCCTGACTTGTTCTTAAGTGACTTAAGGAACTACTCACATACCAGTGAAGTCAATGGAGGTTTTGATTCACTGATTTACCTTTGGCTGGATCATGCCAGAGCAATGACAGCTTTGACTGATGTTGCATTTTTGATTCAGCATTAATAAGACCAATTTGGACTTTTGAGTGCCTTCACAAATGAAGCCTCAAATACTGTGGGGAATTTTTGCCCATTTTGGTGGCTGAAGGACATTAAAAGGCAAGTGGATATTGCCAGCTGCAGAAGAACTTTCAAACTGGATACTTGCTTCTTGCACCAGTCTTTGACATCGTGGAAATGATTAATGTGTGTGCTAGCAGTCATTAGCCAGACACTAGCCTCTTGGAAAGTTTTGTTTTTGAAGAAGGAAATACATGGGATTTAGAAGTCAAAGAAAAGGGAGGGCTGAAAAAATTGTCTGAAACCGAATCTCAGTTTATTTACCCTTACAATATTTTATCTTATGCCTTCACAGATAGTAACAGAAAATACAACTGGAATCACAGATACAGAAATCCGTGTCAAACATTTCTCCTTTTTTAAGACACACTACAAGGTCCTGTTAACATTCCTCCCACTAAACATGGTGTAGCTGAGACAGGCACAAGTCTTACAAAATGGAAGATCATTTTTAGCAGTAACCCATATATGAGAACAACAGCAGTAGCTATGAAGCATGCTGGAAGCCACACATTTCCTGAGACTGATGATCTAGGTCAAAAGTTAATGACTGTTGCTAATGTCACCGATGCATACAGTTAGGATCCCACCAGAGACTGTTCATATCAGAGCAACCATTTCAGTAAGTCCCAGGGTCATTTGATCAGCCTCCTCAGTCTTATTTCCACTCTCTGGGGTGAAAAAAGTGCCTGAGAAAAGGAGAAAATGGAAATATTTATAGCATTGTGTTATGCGTTTCTCTCTTGTTAGCAGAGTTTCTGGCTGCAGAGGATCAGAAGCATGCAATGACTACCCTGCTCTATTTATATTCCTCTTTTGCGGCTAGCATTAGATGCACAGGGAGTTATCTAAGCAGTTGACAAAGACAATGTAATTCATAAGAAACCTACTTGGTGGTGTAGGGTCACTTTCACTTCAGCTGTCTTATAATGTAATTCATAGGAAAGTTAGGTCATTTTTATTTCAACTGTCTTGTACTTTTGTGGGCGTCCAAAGAAACTGTAGAATCCCAGGAGAGTTCACTCTGACCATACCTTAGCATAGGTTTTTTTGTGTTGATTTCTTCTGAATGTTCAAATCACTCCACTGGTGCTTAATGTGAATGTCCTCTGCCTCTACCCTGGTTTGGGCTCTTTGCACTGATGTTGAAGTGCAAACAAGGCACCCCCAGGGTGCCTTATGCACCGGTTTGTCCATATGGACCAGGATGGAGGGTTGGCCTGGAGGATATGTTAGCCCCATTAATCACTGTGGTGCCTGCAAGCTACTTTTCTTTAATGTGTGTAATATAAGTTCAGGGGAGCGAGTTGATCCTCTCTCAAAAAGGTGCCATGTTTTGGATCTCTGACAATATAGTCAATACTGAGGTCATTAAAGACGACACCCAGGTTATACACCCATGGCAAATAATCTGAATAGGGGAGCCTACCACTTTCTATTGACTTGACAAGTCTGAACAGTGGGAGTCACTCATGCAGGTGAAGATGTTATTAGAGGCATACAAATGCTCTTATATGCTCTGTGAAGATATCTGATTATATCCCTGAGTACACTTCCAAAATTATTTCTTATAGAAAGCAAAAACGTGGCCACAGAACTTTTACCATGCTCCCCTGCTTTCACATTGTTCATGTAAACTCGTATGGCTACTGGGAAGCACAATCTACAACTATTTAGGTACAATTATTTAGAAACCACAGTCAGAAATTAAGAGTCCTGTTGTGCTATATATATTTATATATATAGGTATGTGTGTGTGTATATATATATGTGTGTGTGTATATACACACCCCCCCCAAAGTCACAGTTACAAATACTGGAGAATTTTGGGACACTTGTGAACCAACGTGTTGCAAACACCTTTGAGGTGATGGAAATTTGCACAAAAATGTAAAATAAGTAATTAATTATTTGTGTTATTATTATTATTATTTTGAAATAAAAGTCTGAGGAAGTAAAGTAAGATTTTTTCCACTTACCAGGTACATTAGCTACAGTAGCAGAGAGTTGCACAGCACAATGACACTGAAAATAAATTCATTTTATCGGGGAATGTTTATTAGTGATCAAAATATGACAATTATGCAGTGATACTCTTTGAGAGCTGGTCTTTATGAGTTCTGAGAATGTCATAGATCAGTAATGGAAACAAAAGCACACAGTAGATTTGGCAGTAATTAAAATAGTCATAATTTAATTTTCTTTAAAATAGAGTTCCTTAAAGTTCGAAGGAAGTATATTCACATTGTTGGTAGGAAAATCTCCATTCATATTTATGCCCAAGTTTTTTAAATCACTGACAAGAGAGCTGTGCCAAAGAATACATCACAAGCTTTTTATGAAATCCAGTAGATGTTGTGAGAAATCTTGGGTTTTCTAATTAGATTTTACTATTTACCACATCTTCTCTGGTGTGTAATCCAGGAGATGGAAATATTAGACAGATTTAATAAGTGCAAAATTCTAACCTAGAGAACTTCTACACATGAAATATGGTTAAATTGTGGAACTTACTGCCCCAGGAAGTTGTTGAGATCAAAATTTTAGTAAGAGAAAAAGTTCAATTGACTTACAGTATGGAAATCAAGAATATTAATGTTATCAATGCATACAGGAGTCCTTGTTAGATTTGGAGACCATATACCTTGAAATCAAAATAAAATAATACATAATGCTGAGAGTGGCTGTAGAGGAGCAGCAGATAATTATGTGTTTGCTTCTTGTTCTTGATGTATAACTTTAAACTTTCATTTATTTTCTTTAATCCACATATTGCTTGCTGGAGATTGAGAAAGCATTTCAGGAGGAGAAGTACTAGCTTTGCTGAGTGCGACCTTGGAGTTTAAAACAATAAGTTACTGTTTACTCCAGAGAGGATTGTACTCGAAACTGAAGTGAAATTTTCCCTAAAGGAGCTGGTTTGGCTCATTAGCCACAGCTGACCCTCCAAGTGATTTCTGTGAGGGGGAAAGGAAGGAGCAGAGAAGGGGAGAAGAGTTCTTAGCAAGTGCAGCCTCCAACATTCCCCCACTTTTCCAAAGGTAATACTACTGACAGCAAAACAATCTGTCTCCTGGACACATACAAGCTTGAGCTAGCTGTGAAGTTGCTGACTGAGGCATATTGGGAGAATTAGATACCTTCCCAGTGCAGAGCTGTTCAGCTTTGTCAACTCAGTTAGGAGTTTATTCCTACACAATGAGCAGATTACAATTAAGCTCATTTCCAAAAAGCTTTGATGTGTTTTCAGTGTAACTGAGGTGCCAGTGTACAGCTAAAATGAGGATGGGATGGCTCTGGTGACCATTAACTACCATCAAGTAGCTACTACTTACTTAGAGCTCTAACGACTCTTAAGTAGTCTCTGTATTAAGCAATGTGCTTTGTTCTTTGCAAACATGGGATGACTAGAAATGATATACTTAGTTGCAAAAGTGTAAACAATATTGAACATATAAGTAAGAGACTGAGCCTAGTCTAGTAAAAAATGAACAGCAAATGGTAGGGTAGGTGAATTACTGCATGTTGTACTGTAAGTAATTGAGAAGCTCGCGGTTTTGTTATCTGTCATAGACATTTGTGAAAGGAAAGTGCATCTGCTTGTTATTCAGACTATTCCTTTCAGTGGGACTTGTAAGTTAAATTCTAATACAAATTAAAGTATTAAAAAGAACAAGCATTTGTTTTAAGTTGACAACATATCTGGCACCTAGAATTGTAAGCAAGTTGCCAAAACTTCTTTTAATAGGCTGTTGAAGATGAAATATTTGACACGTTTATGATTTAATAACTATTCAAAATTTATTAATGATATAAGGCAGATTGAGAGGTTGAATTTAGCAGCACTTAATCATTAACTGGTTTAGGGGTTTACAAAGTGAATAAACAAAACATCTGAACAGTGACTTAATTACAGGTTCAAAGACGACAAAGTTCACATTAACTTACTAGACGGTATCCCGAATCAATACATATATGTATGATTAAAGGTACAAATCACAAATTAATGCTTTTATATATATATAAAAAATCCATATCTAAGCAAAGCATATAAGTGCGCGCACACACACACACACAGGTCTCTGGGAATTTTTTAAAAGCAGGTAATGCTAGTGAGCTGAAAGGTGCCGCTTTTAGGTCCTACACGTGCACAGATGGACAGAAGAGCATCCACATCCATAAAGCTAATGTGTATCTCACAACATATAGGTGGAGAGGTGGATGAGGGAGAGAGAGACTAGCCTATAGTTAAAATTTCCCTTTCTCAGATTTAGGGTGAATTCTCATGATGCATAGGCATTCCTCAATGGGTGATAGTTGAGGCTTGAGAAGGGACTTGTCCTGCCCTGGTCTCAAGGCGTCAGCCTGAGAGGTATCTCAACCCAAGGCAGTTACTGGCCACAGCCTGCTGCGATCCAGAAGAGCTCAAAGGGTCCTTACTACAATCGCTACTTATAGGATCTGAGACAATTAATTTTCATCAGGTACTTTTCCACTCCAGCCCAACTCAGACGATACTTACGCAACCCCAGAGCTTGCTAGATCTTGGGGTCCTAGTATCGCCCCCCTCTGTGGCCATGATCCATATGTTGGAGTGATCAATTATGGTCATTATCTCCAAGCGGTAGGAGCCACAGGGACTATGCACACTATTGTGTTCTTGGTCTGTTGCTCTCTACCTTTTCTTTCTTTTGTGTTAGACCATTATGTTATGTTCTGGTCCGTTGTGCTGTTCTGCAGCTCAGGTTGGGAGGGAGATCATGCCAAGTACTGAGTGGCCTAACTGGGGTGGAGGGGGTGGGGGGGCAGTGTTGCACCACATAGGCTTGACATTATTTATGTGCAATTGCAATATCACTGGTCAAATCCTGAATTTGGGCTACAAAGCTTTGAAACTGCTTATTTGAACTTTTGCTTCTATTTTCTGTCCTGTTTCTGCCAGAGCCATCCCATATGCCTTATCAAAAGTCTTTTCAGAGCTTTTGGTGATCTTTGGGATCTCATTTTACCCTTAATGTTCTCACAAGGAATTGGCTTTGACACTGACAGAAATTTTACAAATGGAGTGTGAATGAGATTAGGCCCTGAATATGGAGAAGAAGGATTTTTCCACATGAAGCAATGCTGCTTGGTGTTTGGTACTCCTTACCNCCACAGCTGACCCTCCAAGTGATTTCTGTGAGGGGGAAAGGAAGGAGCAGAGAAGGGGAGAAGAGTTCTTAGCAAGTGCAGCCTCCAACATTCCCCCACTTTTCCAAAGGTAATACTACTGACAGCAAAACAATCTGTCTCCTGGACACATACAAGCTTGAGCTAGCTGTGAAGTTGCTGACTGAGGCATATTGGGAGAATTAGATACCTTCCCAGTGCAGAGCTGTTCAGCTTTGTCAACTCAGTTAGGAGTTTATTCCTACACAATGAGCAGATTACAATTAAGCTCATTTCCAAAAAGCTTTGATGTGTTTTCAGTGTAACTGAGGTGCCAGTGTACAGCTAAAATGAGGATGGGATGGCTCTGGTGACCATTAACTACCATCAAGTAGCTACTACTTACTTAGAGCTCTAACGACTCTTAAGTAGTCTCTGTATTAAGCAATGTGCTTTGTTCTTTGCAAACATGGGATGACTAGAAATGATATACTTAGTTGCAAAAGTGTAAACAATATTGAACATATAAGTAAGAGACTGAGCCTAGTCTAGTAAAAAATGAACAGCAAATGGTAGGGTAGGTGAATTACTGCATGTTGTACTGTAAGTAATTGAGAAGCTCGCGGTTTTGTTATCTGTCATAGACATTTGTGAAAGGAAAGTGCATCTGCTTGTTATTCAGACTATTCCTTTCAGTGGGACTTGTAAGTTAAATTCTAATACAAATTAAAGTATTAAAAAGAACAAGCATTTGTTTTAAGTTGACAACATATCTGGCACCTAGAATTGTAAGCAAGTTGCCAAAACTTCTTTTAATAGGCTGTTGAAGATGAAATATTTGACACGTTTATGATTTAATAACTATTCAAAATTTATTAATGATATAAGGCAGATTGAGAGGTTGAATTTAGCAGCACTTAATCATTAACTGGTTTAGGGGTTTACAAAGTGAATAAACAAAACATCTGAACAGTGACTTAATTACAGGTTCAAAGACGACAAAGTTCACATTAACTTACTAGACGGTATCCCGAATCAATACATATATGTATGATTAAAGGTACAAATCACAAATTAATGCTTTTATATATATATAAAAAATCCATATCTAAGCAAAGCATATAAGTGCGCGCACACACACACACACAGGTCTCTGGGAATTTTTTAAAAGCAGGTAATGCTAGTGAGCTGAAAGGTGCCGCTTTTAGGTCCTACACGTGCACAGATGGACAGAAGAGCATCCACATCCATAAAGCTAATGTGTATCTCACAACATATAGGTGGAGAGGTGGATGAGGGAGAGAGAGACTAGCCTATAGTTAAAATTTCCCTTTCTCAGATTTAGGGTGAATTCTCATGATGCATAGGCATTCCTCAATGGGTGATAGTTGAGGCTTGAGAATGGACTTGTCCTGCCCTGGTCTCAAGGCGTCAGCCTGAGAGGTATCTCAACCCAAGGCAGTTACTGGCCACAGCCTGCTGCGATCCAGAAGAGCTCAAAGGGTCCTTACTACAATCGCTACTTATAGGATCTGAGACAATTAATTTTCATCAGGTACTTTTCCACTCCAGCCCAACTCAGACGATACTTACGCAACCCCAGAGCTTGCTAGATCTTGGGGTCCTAGTATCGCCCCCCTCTGTGGCCATGATCCATATGTTGGAGTGATCAATTATGGTCATTATCTCCAAGCGGTAGGAGCCACAGGGACTATGCACACTATTGTGTTCTTGGTCTGTTGCTCTCTACCTTTTCTTTCTTTTGTGTTAGACCATTATGTTATGTTCTGGTCCGTTGTGCTGTTCTGCAGCTCAGGTTGGGAGGGAGATCATGCCAAGTACTGAGTGGCCTAACTGGGGTGGAGGGGGTGGGGGGGCAGTGTTGCACCACATAGGCTTGACATTATTTATGTGCAATTGCAATATCACTGGTCAAATCCTGAATTTGGGCTACAAAGCTTTGAAACTGCTTATTTGAACTTTTGCTTCTATTTTCTGTCCTGTTTCTGCCAGAGCCATCCCATATGCCTTATCAAAAGTCTTTTCAGAGCTTTTGGTGATCTTTGGGATCTCATTTTACCCTTAATGTTCTCACAAGGAATTGGCTTTGACACTGACAGAAATTTTACAAATGGAGTGTGAATGAGATTAGGCCCTGAATATGGAGAAGAAGGATTTTTCCACATGAAGCAATGCTGCTTGGTGTTTGGTACTCCTTACCCTTTCCTAGGTTTTAACTTGTTATGAATTATGCCACTTTGGAGGAAAAAGAGTTGGTGTTTTCTTGCTTGTTTTACTCAGAAGGGATTGGTTGCCTCAGTGCTCAGGACTATCTTGATGTAGATGATTGTACAAGAAAGACATGACCTGTTAGAGTGGGTCCAGAGGAGGGCCACGAAAATGATCAGAGGGCTGGAACCCCTCTGAAGAGGGGAGACCTTATTGTGGCCCTTCAGGGTCTTATATAAGGGTCTTAGAAAAAAAGAGAAAGACTTTTTACCAGGTCATGTACTGACAAGAGGCATCAGTTTTAAAATGAAAGAGGGTAGGTTTAGATTGGATATAAGGAAGAGATTTTTTTATGATGATGGTGGTGGGACATTGGAACAGTTTTCACAGAGAAGTTGTGGATGCCCTATCATTGAAAGTGTTCAAAGTCAGGTTGGATGGGGCTTTAAGAAACCTGGCCTAGTGGGAGGTGTCCCTGCACATGGCAGGGGGATTGGACTAGGTGGTCTTTGACAGTCCCTTCAAGGTCAAACCGTTCTGTGAGTCTATGATTCTATGACTTTTCTGGCTTAATTTTTTTCGATTTTTTTTAAAAAAACATATTTTTGTTGATTGAAAATTTTGGTGATTTAATATTTATGTTGCTGGACTATGTTGGCTTAAACAGACCCCCAGATTTCCCAAGATATTTATGCTAACATTTTGTTATGTAAAAAAATATTCAGAAAGGTAACATACTTAAAATGCAAACCCTGTATGACTGTGGATCAGGTATTTTCCTTCCTTTTAGGCTTTTTCTTCACTATTTTCAAAATTTCTCAGTAAGAAAACTGATTTTTTTGTCATGGACTGTGAGAATCGTTTCTTTATTGCCTAGTCACAGGCTTGTTTACATAACCTCTGTTATGTATTATCGTTACATTATCCCCTGTTCCCATTAAATTTATACTTTCCTAAATTTCCTTGTGATCTTTCTTACAAATCTACTCATGGTGTAAATTGTAGGGAAATCAAGATCAAAAAATTGATTGTTACAGTGATTTTGTAAGCAGCTGCCATTTCACTGGCCACAACTAACCTGAAATTTCCAGAGACTGGGAGTTTGATTCATCATCAAGTTACTCCCATTTTATTCTGCTGTAATTCTACTGATTCAACTGAGCAACTCTGAAGTAAAGCTTAGTGGTGATGAATTATGCCTTTGTTTTTTTTCTTTCCGAATGTAAAAGTTATATAGTAAATAATGTTTGCTCCTCACAGAGAAGCTATGAGGGGAAACATAATTTTCCTGAATATTAAAGATGCAAACTTGGCAGCAGTTAAAAGAAAAGTATTAAGAGTGTAGAGTGTTGGATTGGATAACTCGGTGAATTATTTGCTTTGCAGTACTGCTGTTGATGTTCTTGCTTCTCTCAGGACCCTTTTGGAAATAAATGAATATCTCTCTTGGGAAAGAGGCACATGAAGCAGAGCTAGGGAAGTGATTATAATTAAATGAATTCAGATCTGTAACTTGGGTATATTTTGTTCCCATAAGCAAAGAGGGACCTTACAGAATTAACCACTGTGGTCTGTGATTTCCTATTACCTTAAATTGGCCAGCTTCTGAGAGTTTGGATAATCAGTGCTTCCTAAAACTAGGGTCCTTTAAGGCTAATGGTGGAGTCAAGCCTCCTGACCCTAGCTCTGGTGCCCTATTCCCAGGACTACCTTCCCTTGAGTGTTCATTTCATATTCCAACTAATCTTTCAACTTTGCCAATTTTTCCTCTGTTCTACTACTTCCAGTGCTTTCATTCCATCTTGAATACAGATACGTTCTTTATGTTCTAATTCAGCTTCCTCTTTTAATTAGTTTCTAATTTTGCAAGTAAACTTCAGGCAATTTAGTCTTGCTGACTTTATGTTTCTAATAAGTGCTGCACTCATTTAGCTTCTGCTCTGCTCTACCCGAAGACCACACTGTGATTTTGTAGGCCTGTGTACTGAGGTGATCCACCAAGTGAGAACAGTTGTATTTTACTAGTTGGCTGTATGGATTCAGACAGTTATGTAAGGAACATAAAACTTCCCTTGGACTGCTTGCAATCAGTGATACAAACTTCACAATTTAAAGAATAATAAATGTAATATTTAAGTGGGACTGAATGACAGATAGTTTTAATGACATATTCTTTTCTTTGCAATTTGTAAGAACCCTGTGATTTGTCTTACTTCAACAAGGTAGTCTTCTGTGAATCAGTAAATGTATGACAACTTAAGTCAAGCTAATAGTGCTAGATAAATAATGATAAAAGTTATGTACAGATAACAACAGTTACAATGACTATGATGGACACTTTACTGGATATTTTGCACGGCTATACATGGAACTGCTAATATCCACATTTATGTTGCAAACGGTAACAGGGGAAAAAATATTAGTCACTTCTGTCAAAAATGGAAATCTTACAGGGCATGCATCCTATTTTTCCATTAGGCTTTAGGCTAAAATATGCCCCAAACTTCTGTTGCATGCTGGAGATTTTTATAGGTTTGTTCATGTGCCAGTTCTTCACAGCATATTAGTTGCCTGTTGAGAAATCCGTCTTCAGCATTTTATATGTGTGTGTGGTCCAGAATTCTGGAATTCACAGTTCAGGATCTGCTGCAGAACTTAACTGTGTCTTTTCCCTGGGAGGAAAAGTTTCAGAATGCAGGGCTTTTCCTGACAAGTGTAAAGACATTGTTAGCTTCTACATCAGAACAGACACACAATCCAAAAATTATTTGGACTTTGGAAAAATCTATTTTGCTTGACACAGACTAAAACTTTTTCCTCCATCAGATAAGTCCTGTGTAGGGGATTGTGAGTATATTATGCTATTTACAGACGGATTACTCCATGTTATAGTCTTCCATATGTTCTCTTCCTCTTGCATCAAAAGGCGGCAATGATTTTTCTGTAATAAGGATGTGTCAGGTCTTACATAGCTTCTGAGACGCATTCTTTATCTGTATCTTAGTTTCATACCTAGGATGGTGCATGAATTATAACCTTGAGTAATTGCTTGGAAAAACATGTGCTTTCCCTGTCCTCCCAAAAATGAATATACACCAAATATTCTTCTGTGCATATTTAGTCTGGAAGAAATTGCTGCAATAGTCAAGAGAAGCTAAGTGATGAGCAAAGACGGGGAGGTAGTTTATCAATTTGTTGAAATGTTGATTTAACAGAGATGTCGAAAGACCATTCAGTAGCTCAACCGATGAAAAACTGTGAGTAACCTTGGATTAGCCACTTAAATTTGCTAGCTCTGACATGCTACATGTCATAATAACCTTATGGCTTGAATCTGTTATCATTCCTCAGAAAAAACTGAAGATCAAAGAAGCAAACAGACAAATTTATAGAAGGCAAGTTCATCAAAGATTATTAAATACTGTAGTCTGATGCAAAATTTCTGATTGTCACCAAGACAGTGATTGCTGGAATCTGAGAGGAGATTGTAGAAGTATGTTCTACACTTACTTTACTTCTACTTTCCTTAGGACTTTATGGGTCCTGTGAGGGATCAGCAGATGGACCTTTGGCCTGATCAGCAGAGTTTATCGTATATAATTCTCGTGTACAGTTATTGATTTCAAGGGAAACAGAGTCCTATCCCACCCCCTAGTGGGATGGCTTTTCCTATGCATATGGTAAGGAGATATATGCCATTGGTGGCCTATGTAATGGGTTAATATTCAGCTCTTTTGAAATGCTGTATGCGTTAGGAGAGTGGAGACAGTAGATAAAGGCATGGAGTTGGAGTCCTTGTTTGGAAAGTTTGGAGGTGTAATACAAAGTTTGACTACTGAAGCTGAGCTTCTGGTTTGAGAAACTAGGAAGTTGAAGAGTATAGTTGAGGAAAGAGAAGCTGGTGCTGCCACTCTTACCACTGGTGACACCAAACCACAGTAAGCTAGGGTATTCGTGAGCAAGAACATTTAAAAGACTCTGAATAAAGTATTTATTTGCAGGGGTCTGAGGTCTTCCATTTACAATAATCCTGAGGTATTTTTGAGGCAACTGTTTGACAGCTTCTTGATACTAGGGATTCCAGCATATGTCCTGGCTGACTACTGTGAATGGGACTGCACGGTGACTTCTCCTATGACAAAAGATGATTTCTCTGAATCTGTGAAGACAGCAGTAGAGCAATCTTTGAAAAGACCAGTTCCATATCTAGATTTTGGTTCATTAAATGATTAACAAACTTATTATTTGGTATGTCCAGAGGATATCATATTAATAAAAAAATATTGCATTTAATCTGTGCAATAGTAATTACAACATCTCCATAAAGTAATGATTGCTTGGTGAATTGGAGTTGCTCTTTTCATAAAAGCCTCTCGCTGGACCACTTATCAATCTCACTGAGACATGTACTTCCCATCTGCAAACTATAATTTCCAACGAGATTTGTAATGGAAAAGCTGGATCCAAATGAAATTTGACTATATTTCACTGTTCTCAGGGAGTTTGTTGCATCTTTGCTTTGGAGCCCATGCTGTTTTGGAAAACGCTACAAAGCATTTACCTCATTTTTCAATTCATAGTTGAGCAGAAATAGCTGTAAAGCTGAGCTTTAAATCCTGTACTCAGACTGTAGCAAAACTCCAGTATTGATCAACTGTAATTTTGTCACAGAGTCTGCAAAGAGCAACACATGTCTTTAAGTATTATGTTCTGGAAATCTTTTCAGTGGCTGCTTAGTATACGGATCCCAGCACAATGTATGGCTTTACATTCTCTTCATTTTACATGGAACTGAAGAGGCTGGGTATACTCATAGTTCCTAGCAATCACATGGTGAGAGGAAATGTTGCATTTTTTATGTACAAATCTCATGCTAAGTTTCCAGAAACAGGAAAAGTATCTTTACTTGTACACTGGGTTAATTTCATTTCTGAATTCACAGTCAAAGGCTGAATGGCATCTATTGGCATCTATTAAAACAGACTCAGCATTTTACAGGGTGAAGTTTGGAAAAAGATTTAAAGCATTAGTAATGTCAAGGAATTGTAGGTATAAAAATTACCAGATTCTATCAGTCATTAAAAATCACATTTTTTTTTGGGTTGAGTGGTACTCGGATGTTCCAGAACACTGTCTTTTTGCTCTAGCTTTCTCATTGTATTACTATATCACTATCTAATCTACAGACCAGTTTTCAGAAGTGATTACTCTCCGCGATTCCGTGAGAATATGAGAGGGATGGCTATTAAATCAGAATAGATGAGGAGGCCACAGACCTATGTACCCTTATCATAAATTGCTCTCTCTCTGCTTTGGAAGTTTGCTAGGGAAATGATTCAGCAGCCTATAAGGAATGAGGAATGTTTGGTTGCATTGCAAGCATATGGTTCTAAGCGATGACAGTAATATAATAAATACACATATGAAGAACACTGTCAGATTAGAAGAGCAATGGAAAGAACCTGAGTCAAGAACATTAAGAGAAATCCAGTTCAAACCCATTAGATTACAGAGGTAGTAAAGACCATACTACATGACATCTCATTATGGAGTATGAGACCTTATGGCAACAATGTAAAAGTAATGGAAAAAGATATTAAAGAAGAAAGGGGAAGTATTGCAATTTATAGAAGCTTACAATGTAAATGAAGTAATAGCTTGTCTCAGTAGTTTGCAGGAAGATTATACAAAAGTCTCACAATGACTGTGAGTGATCCTGAATGGGACAAATACTACTTTAGATTCTCCTAACCTAACTGATAAAAGTATTTTTAAATAACTGAAGAACTTACTTGTAACAAAATACTTAGTCTTTATTGCATGGTTTATATGTTGTTCTGGAGATGTATATGAAAAGGGGTGTTCTCTGATCCCTCTGAACTTGAGTCTACTTGAGTTGTTTATTTTTGTTCCAAAAAGGAAACATGCTCATATATGTGTCCATTGTGAACCTTCCAGACTTTCTGAATGCACTTAACTCCAGCACATACACAGACAGTATCCCATAGTTATTCAGTCACTTTAGGAAATGTGGGGATAGCACAACAAATGTTTATAGCTGACCTATAAATCCCAGGAGGTTCAGAATAAAAGCACCAAAAAATTCTTATGTGTAATGGTAAAACAGGGCATTGCCACAATAAAATTTCCAATGGGTTTCATTAAAATGGAAAGGATAGTTGTGCGGCTGTAAGGAAACATGTCAAAAAGAAAAAAAATCAATACTTACAGAGGCTAATAACAAACTTACTTGTTTTCTCTTAGCACAAAGTTCAAAAAGAAATAAGGCCCCTATCTCAGTGTAAAAACTAATTCTAAAGGGATTAAACCTCTAGTAAAATTGAATCATTTCAGTTTTATTCAGTGTCTGAACTATAGTTCTCCTGCAGATAAGGATAGCAACATCCTATTTGACTGAATCTCTATTTGAAATACTCAGTTCTTCCATATGTCTGATAGTGTGGTCTCCTCAAAAAGCCGGAGTCGCCGTTGGTACTGTGCTACCCACAGAAGCTAGTTTACCACGAGGGGGAAGTTTATGTCCTAGCAGAGTTATCAGGGAAGGAAGGAAACAAAAGAATCATTATTTCAATATATTATCTCCCTCATCAGACTCAAACAACTACTTTCTTTTTTTATTACTCCCTGCGGTATAACCAAATTTGATAGAATAGTGCATTACCTCCAAGACCATTGTTCTCTTGAACAAATACTGTGAAGATAAGCATTTGCCATGCTGTTGTTCTGTTTCAACAAACATATAAACAAGAACAAAGTCTTGTGAACTAAAACCACATTTAAATCATAATCTGGGTGAAATAATTCTTAAACAGGCATCACCTGATAGACAATAATGAAATAATGAAACTCCTCTGCTCTGGTAAGATGACTTCTCATTTAATACCTTCCTCCTGGGACGCATCTGTGTATTTTGCTCAAGGCACAATTTAATGGAGTTTGGAATTCCCATAATTTTCTATGATAAGAAATGACTGGATTAGTCTAGGAAGTGTTAGAACTGAGTGAACTATGCGCTGCAATTGCACACAAACCCAGAATCAGTCTTATTAGAACAACACAGTCAACTTGTTATCATACTTTTAAAGCATATCTGAGAATTAGAACAACATTTGCATCTGTACTACATATTTCATATTTGCGGTCCAGATTTAACTCCCTTTTTATGGTTTTGATCTAGTAAAATGTTTTCCCTTCAGAAAATTTGGATCCAAAGATAACGTTGTGGTTATTTCCCCTTGAGAGTATTTGACATCTGGCTTGGTTCAAATGCTTAAACTGCCCAAAGATAAAATTTCAAAACATAAAAGGGAAGTACCATTTCAAAGTTGATGCTTTCAGGAGATATTCACAGTCAGTCAGATTCCTCATAAAATCATGTTGGCAACAGTTCCTCAGGGAAAGGGAGACCTATTTCAAAGGCTGCAGCACCTGGCAGTCTATTGTCCCTGCATACATATGGAAGCATTGCATCTACAACTGTTAAGATATGACAGCTAAAGTGGACGAACGCTAATGAGTTGAAAGGCTGCTCAAAATTTGTCTGCAGTGCAAGCAGCGTGGCTCTGGCATGGTTGCCCTTGTTGTGGGAAGGAAAATAGCCAGAGCTAAAATGGAAACCTGGACAAACTTCCTGAAGATCTAAACACGGTGGGCTTGCTGCCACAGGACGAAAATGTGGTGTGGAGGTCATAACCACAGCTCTTGGAATAACGAGCACCAAAATCCTAAGTACCTGTCCTCTTAAACACTCACACTCTTTCTGAGTTTTGGAAATGGCAAAACTGGCAGAAGAGCTGTGCTGTCATCTTTCCTATGATATATAGAAGCTACCTGTCACTCTAGCTGTGCTTAAGAGCAATTGAGCTAAAAATGAACCCTAAGGTAAATGCAGGTCGTGCTCACCAGATGAAACTTGTGCTCTAGAATTACAGGTTAAAGTTTTATGTTTCTGTAAACTTGATAGAAGCCAACATGTATTTTACATTAGCTGAAAAATTATCCATGTATTTATTTTAAACAGAAACTGCTTGGAGAATTAATCTTTACATTATAAAATATAATTGTATGTAGCGGTCAGGGCCAGAGTGTGGTAAGAAATGAACTTGAAGAGTGTTAAGTAATCATTCCTGTTTAAAATGTTACCATCTTAAGGAGACAAAGACAGTGAAAAACAAAGACTACTAAAGGACACAAAGAGCCAGAGAACAAAAGTGAAAGAAAAACTCAAAGTTAATAGTAATGATGAAAATAGTAATACATTTTTTGGGCAATTTATTACAGTCTTAGCATCTTAAACTACTTTACAGACATTAAGCAACTTAACACCAAGATGAAGAGGATCTTGTCTCAGAAAGTACACAGGTTTTGTTTCTAACTCTTCAACCATCTCCCAAAGAAATCTTCAATATGCATCTTGTTTGCAAATTCTCAGGTTTTTTGCCCATAAACTGCGTATCATTTATTACTAATAGTCCTGAGCGTTGAAACTGTGACTGACAGATGAGAGCTGTGTTTTACATGAACACATCCTTCTGAATGGAAGCCAGTGGAGGTCGATATCAGAAGCTTGCAATGTGAAGAACAGGGTATTTTGCAGCTTAAAGTTTGTGCTTTGCTTCATAACCCAAAGGCAGATGGAAAGGTTTTAAACACAAAATGGTCAATGCTTCCAACCAGGCTCTTAGTTGATGTAAATTACTTCCAAGGATGGGAATGGTTTACAACTGCTGATGACCTGTCCCAAATCATGAACAGTTCTTGTTTTGACTTGTGCTCTGTCTGATTGTGCTCAGCTGTCTATAGTAGGCTTTAGGACTGGTGGCTTTCTCTGCTAGTGTTAACGGTCTTATTTAATTTAATTAGCTTGATAGCATGGAAAACTAAAAAGTATTTTGAAGAATGCTTTTATCAAGTAGAAACTGCTGTCTTAACAAGAGAAGCACCAAATTGGAGAACATCTTTGTAGTCTTCAGGTTGTACTGGAATTGTGTATTTACATTTCTGGTTTTATGTAATTTGAAATACTTGCAATTCTGGCTAGAGGAATACACCTTCCAGTGATTCACAAAATATAAGAAAAATGAAAGCTCAAAGACATAAAGCCAAGCAAAGCATGATATTTTGCCTCATATCTACTGAACTTTTATAAAGATTTTCCTTTCAGAATGGCTTTGGTGCACACTAAGGATGTAATATTATATATCAATTAGGAGGTAAAACTTCCCTTCAGCAAGGTCTGAGTTCCTTTCCAAAAAGTTATATTATATTAATTATCCTTATTATAAAAAGTATAGCAGTTTGACATGAAACCCGATACATTTATGAAGTGAATAATATCATTGCCTGTGTAAAGAATCTGAAATACTGTCGAAATCAGCATTGTTACCGTAAGCAGCTTCATAAATACTAGACCTCATGGGCTTATGACAGGTAAAAAGTGACATGCCAGGAATTACATTGCTGATATATACAGGAAGATTTCCAAGGTTTCTGAAGTGTTTATAAGCTACTACTTGTTAAAAAAATAGAAGCGAAGAGACAAATCTTGTATGAAATTTCACATAGGTCTGAGTAGCCATACTAGGCCTGATCCAAAACTCTTGAGCCTGTGGACTTCAGTCGGCTTTGACATGTAGGGGTTTTTTTGTACCTTATTTCAAGCACAGAAACCTGTTGTAGCTTTGCTTCATGTTGTCCCCTCAAGTATGCCCTTCCAGGATTTTTCTATGGAATTTCCAGAGATCTACCCAGTGGTCTCAACTCTTCGAGGTGGGCAAATCTCAGGAAAATGCTCCCACAAACATAAATATATTTTAATCCAAATACATCTTTGCCTGCAATAGCCAGCTTGTGCAGTGAACATAATTCAGAGCTTCATGTGTTGGGTAAGTGGATACATGGTATGAATACACTAAGCAAATAAATTGCATCACAATACCGTATCAGTGTTGTGCTGTTAACAAATGAATAACCTCGTGTGTGTGTGCTGCCTATTGATTGCATATATGGGAATCTAGTTGACTTCTTTTTTTCTCACTAATATAATGAGGAAATGTTTGTAATGAGTACTTTGCCAGTGATTAGGTCTCAAGGGTCTCAGCAGGCCTCTAGTGTCTCAGACCATTCAGGTGTTGTACCTCTCCTGTTTCATCTGTTTCTATTTTGTAGGCTGTTTGTGATATGAAGGATTTGGTTTGTTTAGCTGACCGTGTTTACATCATAATATTGAATTCAAACTATACATATAGAAAACTGGCTTTGAAATGGAAAAAACAGGAAATTAGCTGTCTTTCTGTCCATTTTCCACTAAAAAGAATGGGTAAAACTAGATCTTGTGGTCCAGTCTTGAAGATGATGAGACTTTCAATATCATATGAAATCAAGCTGTGAGAGGGTTACAGAAAGGGACAAGTTCTTCACCTGATGACTTAGCTAGTGTAGTTGTGCGTGCCTCTTCATTGCTTATGCAAAGTTCATCACGGCTTTAACAAGGAGTCATAATTTCTCATGTTTTACTGTATCAATGTGCTGCAGGTAGTACCTTAGTCACTGAAGTGGATGGATGAGGTGGATGAATAGAGGAAAAAAAAAATCCTTTGCAATCCTTAGGTAACTTTTCAAACCAGAACAGTTTGTTCTCTTTGCTGCTGTCTGATTCACTGAGCTGCTACATTACATTTCTTACTTTGAGAAAAGAAGGGATACAATGGGCAAAAAATCTATGGGCTCCTCTATGCAGGCTTCAGATTTTCCCAGGACACAAGCTATATGCCATCTTGCTTCGCTCCCATATTTCTGAAATGAGTTTCACGTGACACTCACATAAGTAATCCTTTAAAATGTGCCAAAATTCCTATAAGCAAAATAATCTATGCCTCATGCAGTTTTGTAAACAATTCTCTTAAAGCATTTATATTCTATTCTTTTGGACCTTTCTAGAGTTTCATTTCCTGAGCAAAGTTTAGTCAAATCTGCATAGCAACTGGCAACAACTCCATATGAACCTTGTACCCTTTCTTTGCTGCCATCAAGCTTTTCTCATCTATTTATGTATAGAACAATTTGTTGGTGATTGCTCTGGGCAATCTGTGTTTTGCAACATCAATGTTCCATACAATCTTCCTCCATACAATCCACCTTTCTACTGCCCTCTGGTACGCAGTTTTTCTATTTGTGCTACCTTTTAGTGGATAAAGTGGATTAGCATTTAGCAAGAACAAGTAATGAAATTAATACACTTGCATTTGTATTTAATTTATATTTAATTATTTGTTTCCTTTATGTAAATAGGCAAATCTTTCTGCAATTTGGGTTAGCTGGTAACCATGGTTAGGTATTATTTGCCAATGAAAGTTCAGGGTGAGGTTAGTTTGTTTTAAAATTCACTGGTCTATAAAATCTGTTAACTCCTTTTTTTCATTAACTACCAATGGTAAAATTATTACAGGATTAATGACTGAATGAAGCCGTTGTGAATCCTGAAGAATTATAGCTGTCCTGCATACAGAAATAGCTGTTGATTTCAAGAGTTGCATGTGTTTTATTGCGGGGAAGAGTGGATGGTAATGTTAGTGCTGCTATATCGTTCAATGCCAAGAGATAATGATTTTTTTTTCCCTACAAATGAGCAGTTTTGCATCAGCTATTCTGCTCCACAACTTCTTTTTGGTACAAAATCCGCAATTTAAGATGGTATGGTCCATTTTTTTCTTTACCTCCTATGCTAGTGGATTCTGTGCAGCCCTCCATACAAATTTTATCAAGGAGCATTAAAAATGTTATACATTCTCCATCCTTTTCTCCTGAATGTCTGTTGAAATCATGGAGGATTAAAGTGGAGATGTCAGCAACTCAATGTGGAACAGCGGTTATCTTGGTGTGGCATGACAGCTCTGGTGCTTGGTGTATGGGAAATATTAAATATAGCTTCATGTTCATCAGATACATTCATTAACCATGGTGTTCTCTCTATTTAGGGTATCAGATACTTGGTTTACTGCATTACTTGCTCTCAAATGAGAAATATTGACTATTTATTTGCTACCTTTTGATTTTAGACCAGTTTCCCAAATAAAAGTTAGTTAATCATAACCACAGTCCATATCAGTCTTGATGTTACATCCAACGACTTTACTTAAATTTGCAGTGTGAATGTTGGAAATTATGGAAAAAATTCCATCCCCCAATAAATAAACATGTGGCATTCAAAAATAGAACTCTGTCATCATAAAAAGACATATTCAAAGCTGACATTGGAACAAACTGAAGTCACAAGACCATCACTGCAGCAATTAACACCTAGTATTTTCAAAAGTAGCTAGTATCTCTGAGTATTGCATTTATTTGGTGGATCCTGTTTAAGACCTCTTTAAAAGACTTCATCTTCTGTGGCTCAATGCCAAGCAATTTAGAAGAAACTTGCAATTGAAAATCCTAGCTCCGCAAGTTACCTAAGTGGCATGACTACTCGTATCATTTTCTGCATAAAATATCTTTATTCTTTTGCATTTATATTCTTTATATATATATATTCCATTGATATGTCTCAGAATGACAGAGAGAAAATTGTCTGCCAAATTTTCTTTTGCTCCCCTAATAAAAGATTAGTCAGAACTACCTAAAATATGGGAAGAGGAGGCTAAAAATCAGCTCCAGCTTCTGGCATGAAGATCCAGACATTGTAAAATCCCTTACATCTCCTGGATGAAAGCATGCCATAGATGTGAGGTATGACACATGCTGTATGAGGATCATTTGAAATATCTAAGACTGGTAATCTCTGCAAAACTTGGAACAAGCTGTGCTAAAAACAGGCAGAATCCTATTTTCTGTTTGGAATGACTTAGATACAAGACAGCTAGAAAAATACTATAATTCTGTTTCTGACTGAGCACAGGCAGAGATTTAGAACTAGGAAACAAATCCAAATTTGATACTGATTAAGTTTCAGGTATGAGTAATTTATATCTCTCCAGATAACCACAGAAAGCCATCTGAAACTGGGCTGTAAAACAAGACTTCCTAAATGTCACTAAGGCTTGTGATCGTACAGTCAATTACTAGCCTTTACTTGGAAATGGGTTGGGATGAGGACTCAATGCACCTTCAAACAAATAGTTTTTGAAATAATTTAACCAGTTTGGATTTCAGGAACTTGAAAGTGCTTTCCAGTGTATAGAGATCAAAAGTAAGCAATGTTAACACAGTCAGACATAAGCTGGAGGGAAGTGTACAGTGTTAGGGAATAACCAACATGGAGGAAGTTAGCTTAATTTATGACTTTGAGGATTAAGTTTATTGTCTTTTTAATACAGCTAAATGCAAATGCTGTCATCATCTACCTGACTAAGACCTACCTGAATGTTTATCTCTCTTTATAGACCTCCTGAAATCTAGATATGGTGATATCTTGAGGCAGTAAATTCCACATAATTAACATACAATGTGCAATACATTTTTCCTACACATGTTGACTTCTACTGTATGTGTCTTTGGCTCTGAATTGTAAGAAAGAATGATCCTCAGTGAATAATTTACCATCCCAGTAACAGCTATTATATCTGCTGTGTCTGTTCTCATTTATCTCATCCTAAAACTGTACAGTCTCTATGCCTTTAACCCCTCATCATATGGAGTCATTCTAGCCCTCTAACCATTTTTCATACATATCTCTGACTTCTCTCTTTCTACTGTAAAATATGTATCATTGCAAAGCTTTTACAACCAGGTGCCAACTTATACATGTAATTTAGTTTTTATTTATAATTTTAGCCATTCTCTTTAGCCAGCTATGCTGTACGAGATGAAATATTTGGGCTTCATAGTTTGTTAAGAACTAGAGAGCACCAGAAAACAATAGGAACCTGGCACTAGAATCTGGCACGTATGTTCTCTGTCGTCAAATGGCTAAGACATAGGAGTAGTATCACAGTGTGTCCTTCCATGGGTATTGTTTATCCTCCATGCAGGGTTTGGTGTGTCTCCCCCTCTCTCCTGTTTCTATAAGTAGATTGATTTGAACCCAAGGAAATCAGCTGTCTAGCATCTCCCTGTCAGCCTTTCTGAGGACTTTGTCCTGAGATTAGCTTAAACTGCAGCCTGTAAAATCAAGGTAGAATCACTCCTCATAGGCTCTCATAATGTAAGGCATGGTCACGGACGTCTTCCCAGTTGGATTGTTTTCTTCAGTAAATCATATTTATATGGGTGTGGTTTGCCCCATCGGAATGATGCGCTAGGAAGTGTCTATTGTGCTATTAAAGCTGATGTAGGTTTCTTTGTTCTTAGTAAACTGAACAGTATTTTATATCAGCCAGACCTCTGCCCTTAATTTTTTTATTCAACTTTTTTTTAAGGTCTGTACCTGGGAAAATGCTTTAAGTGCTGGGAGAGTAATCCTACCAATATTAATGGAAGCCCTCCCAAAGACCAAAGTTGGGAGTGGTACTCCAAGGAGATGTTTAGAAGCTATTACTTTAAGCGCAGTACCACCATTTCTGCATAGGAGTTGCAGTAACCAGCCCTCAGGTTCTTTAGCTTGACACTTCTTACCCTGCATCTATGGAGTTAAGAAATACTGCCCAGCTGAAGTATTTCTCAAGAAAATTAATTCTCACATTAAGAGATGCACTGCATAGAATTTTGTTGCTGTTCTGTTTTCTCGGAAGAAGCCAGTATAAATTATAAATCAAAAGTGATATTGGCTCTAGCACAAGGGAATCTCATAAGGCAATATGGAGAAGGAAGGTTAAATTAAAAAGTTTAGGCATTTATTCAAAATCAGCCCTCACATTCATTTGATTGACTGGAAACAAGGACTTGTAAAGGTCAGACACTGCAGATGAGTCATTCTTTATGGTCCAGCTGATATAAGCTGACAAGCCTTTTCACACCTGTAGGGAAATGGTTCTTAATAAAAAGAGAAATATCTAAATTTACTTACAATCAGGAGATGCCTTATTTTTCGTGTGTCCCTGCTCATCTTAAAGCTCGAGAGATCTCATGTAAACTGTATTAACTTGTTGCTGTCAGCACAGGTGTTTTCTTTGGTTTCAAAATATACAATAGTGTAGCCCTCCGTATTTTCCTCTGATCCTTCTTTTTTTACTTGGTTTCCTTTCCTATACTTAAGTACTTGCCTTGCTTAGAGCTGGATAGATAATATTAGACAAGAAATGTCTTGTTATAGTTCATTTTAGTAGAGAAAAACTGTTCTAAATTCTTTTTAAAAGAAACAAACAAAACACAACCTTATCTTAAAATAAAACTGAAAACCAGGAAAAAAAAAAGAAAAAAAACAAAGCTTAAAGCACGATCATGTCCCAAAGATGGGATTTGTAACTTTTTTTGATGCTGGTTTATGAAAACTTCTAAGAGTTCATGGGAGTTTTTCTTCTTTTTTGTTCTGCTTTTTTTAATCTTTGCTAGAGCTGTGAAAGAATGACAAGAAAAAATTCTTGATCTGTTGCTGGCTGGGAAAGTCTGCATATTGTTCCACATCCAGAGACACTGAAGAGTTAATTCAGGTAATCTACTTTGAATCACCCCTTTGAAGTTAGTATTGCTTTAATGAAAATAGTTAAATAAAACCAGAGCTCCTGGTGTAAAAGATGATACTTCAGCGTTGTTGTGTAAAGGTGTTAAAGTACCTTCTTGAGTTGTTCCCTTTGAGTTGTTCCCTTAACCTTGCGGTGAGGATATGCAGAGCATATCTGATCTTTAGACTCATTACTGAAATGAAATATTCGAAGTAGTTGCTTTCCATGTGTTTTTTAGGATATAATGAAATTATTTGATCGAATGTTCTGTAGTCTGCACTCTGAATGTTTGAATTTGTAATGGAGACTCTGCCATTTCTAAGAGTTTGTTGCAAATCAGTTTGTGTTTTCAAAATACAATGTATTTCTATTTTGTAGAAACCACCTTTTTTCTTGAGCTGAGAAGGATAGGTGCTGCCCAGCCTTTTGCACTGCGGTCAAATAATGGTCCCTTTTTCAGGTGGGAGGAAAAATCAGTTATGCAATATTCCCTCTGATAGAGAGAATTCCGATATAGTGTCAGGAAAACCTCGCTTCCTTCTTACTGGTGTAGCTGGAGGTTTACCTCTGAGCAGAGAATCGACATAAAGTGTAGGTCATTGTATATCAGAGCTTTTGGGGAGAGAATAATCTCATTGTCCTAGGTAAATAAACTATGCATAATTCCTAGACATGTTGAATGATGTCCTGTGTACAGTAAGCATATGACTTGATGTAAACATCAGTGAAGTTCCTCACGAAGGACTTAAATTGTACCTTATCCACAGAAGTCTTGAATTGTTGGGGAATTTCCAGAAAACAAGAATTAATGTTGTCTCAGCATCTACATAGAACTACACAGAAATTAGAGACAGATAAAGCTGTTGTGGTTTCCAAATGAAATAATGGAATGTCCCAAACAGATTTTTATTAAGAAGACTAAGAAAATGAGTGATGCAAATCAATTCAATTTGTCAACTCAAGGAGAAGAGTTTAACTAGATGTGGTAAAGCTGATAGAAAATATCTAGCATTCTCTAAAGGCAGGTGGTCTGGGGCTAGGAAGCATAGCTATAAACCGTTACTATTGGTATAGCGTCACTCTGTTACTCAGGCAGTGAGGGAAGATGTGTGGAACTCAGTGGCCTCACATGAAACTCCGTGGCCTCACAGGGCTAGAATGACTCCATATGAGGAGGGGCTAAAGGCATAGAGACTGTACAGTTTTAGGATGAGATAAATAAGAACAGACACAGCAGATATAATAGCTGTTACTGGGATGGTAAATTATTCACTAAGGATCATTCTTTCTTACAATTCAGAGCCAAAGACATGTACCTATCTGAAGAAAATGTTGTAGCATTGGGGAGGGGGGGCAGGAAAAAAAAGAAATCCACATCAATTTTGATAAGGTAGCTAAGGTCTGAGGGCTTTGAATTGCATTAGATTTATGTTGCTACCACTATGCTGGCTATTTTAAAGCATAAAGATCATCTCAGTGTATGTATGTGGCTATTGGAAAGAGTGAACTTGCTGTGTTTTACATAGAAGTCACTTGGCTAATCATAATGCTTAGAAAACTATCATTCCAAGGATGAAAAATAGTTTCCTAAAACAATAAATGATTACTTCAGTTCCCTGAAAATGAAACATTTAACATGAGCCTTAAAAATAAGCTACTTAACTTTGTCATTTTTTTTTTTCTCTTTTTAAATATTGAAGAATTTGGGGAAGAGAAGTAAAGTGGAGTTAAATGGTCTATTGCTATTGTCAATTGATGAAATTATTTGATTGCTGTTTCTGCTGTTTCTACTGTTTCTACGGATTTAGTATTATGACCTTTTCAGGTTCTTAATTATGAAACTCTGCCTTCTTGAAACTCAATCCTACCTAAAAGTAAAGTCAAGTCACTTACAAACTTTTTGATCTGCAAGTGAGCAAATTATAGATTAATTTCTGTCAAGTGATCACTGCATGTACCTCTTTAAATTCCATGCAGATTTTGCCACTAAAGGAATACCATCAACAAAACTTAAAACAAAGATTACAAATAGATAAGCCAAAACTTTAAGCTAAGAAAGCCTCTCCTAGGATTTGACAACACAAGTTGAATGTTACCGTCATGTGTGGACCAGTCACAATACTGAACAAAGCCACTGCAACATTTGTTGTTTCGACATCAGACACATGAGCTACGTCTTTGTCTCTGATTTCTGTGGATACAGGTGTAAGAGGACGAAAGCTACAAGTTTGAGAACACTGATTTATCTTCTGAGCCACTAAAGGACTGTCTGATCATATTATGTCCCTCATCATAGGGGAGGGTACTCAACAGTGACAGAAAAGGCTTCACTATTATTACTGCAACACCAAAGGGAAAGATACTAAAAAAAATAAAAAAGATCCTTTCCAGCAGTTACCATAGTACAGGCAGGCTTGTGAAAGAAGTGAGAAAAAAAGCTGCACTTTGCACTCCTATTCCAGGTTCCCCTGAGTAGGGGAATTTACTCCTTTGGGATTCACACTGCAGCAAGAATACTAATACACAACAATGGCAATGTTGCATTCTCATTGTGCTTTGGGAACTGGAAGTTGTGGGGGTTCCCATGAAATTAAGGAAACAAAGCCTCTTTTTCCTCCAATAGTTTTTTCCTTTTTGAGGGGGAGGGGTGCATCTGTATCACTAAATCAGGTGAACTATATAAAATAAAACATTGAAACATATTGATGTCAACAAAGAAATCTAAAACTGCAAGCAACAGATATGCTGTTATAAACTGATTTACGGTTCCTGATTTCCTAAGGGAACTTGTTTCCCTGACTAATAGTAGGGTAAGTTTTTGTCAACAACCTGCAGAGCCTCAGTAGCGATCCAGTTTGAATGGAAACAGCAGCGGCCTAACACGTGTGAGTCATCTTGGACCTTGACCTCCCAGATGAGGTGTGTGCACCATTAGACCTGGGTGGCAATGGCTGGGCAGCACTAGCTAGTGGGACAGATGGGAGAATTGTCTTGCCTTTTTTCATCTAGAAAGGTAGGAAAGTGAAAACATTTCAGTGGAAAACTAATTGCTGAACTCTCTCCCCTGCTCCCCCTCCCAGCCTATTCTAGAGTTATTTTGGAAGAAAAGGAAAAGCAGATGGAAGGGCACATTGAAATTTATCCAGGGAAAAGACATTTTCTAACTAGCTCGATCAAGAATATCAATACCCGCTTCACTTAACAAGCATGCTAATATTTAAGGTTCTGCTTTGTCAAGGGATGTTAGTCAATGCCCTTTTGAGTTAACCATTAAGCCTATTATTATTCATAGTCTGAAAAATATACTTTCTTCTCTAGAGAAGCTGCCAAAGGGTATTTAGGTGGAGTACATACAAGAACAGAACCAACACTGAGTAACATAAAATTCAAAGTTTGTTTGTTAGGTGGGATGGGTATTGCAGGCAAACAGTGATTTCTGTCCTGTAACACTCTCACTCAGTTGCAGAAATCAGGCCTCAATCCCTCTGGTCCGGTTCAGCCTGGCAGCATGGACCCTGGGGTTCAGGCCACTTACTCTAACCACTTGATGTGGCAAAGTGCTGGCTGGCAGGTTGGCCTCTGCGTAGCAGTTCCACTTTACACTCAGCCTTTCACATGATGTCAGGTACCTGTACACTTCTTCCCACCCCTCTCCATGGGGCTACTCTCTACACTATTTATTACTTTCTATCCTGGACTGTTGACACAAACCGCATATTGCCCCACTAGCTACATAGTTCCAGGACAATATCTTTGGTTTTCTCCATATACTAGGCCAATCAGCAGTGTCACTTGGGGTTTCTATCACCTTCTGGTCTCCCACTTCAATGTATCAGGAAATTGTTATATAGCTGTTGCTGACTTTGCAAAATTCATCTATTGCTTCTGTTCTCTAGCTGCTACTCAGTTCATCTAGTTAGAGGTGGGCAGATGCAGTCAGTCTCATTTACCTGAGCAGTTCTTTAAGGCTGGCTTCAATCCATGACAGAAATAAATTAAAGAAATATTTCCCTGTCACTCCTCAGCTCTGGTATGTGTAGCTAAAACCCTGATTTACCAAATGCACCTTTTACATGCAGCTCCAAAAAACTCACTGGTGTTGGTGTTGTCTTAGAGCCCTGTGGTGCTGGCAGAGCATCCTTGACAGACCTGGCTGTAGGCATTACGAAGTTACTGACTCCTGGTAACATTCCTGTTTCTCTTCCAGATGGTGTATGCTGTATCCCATTTTCACCAGCAAAGTCTGAATGTCTTGAAATGTTCAATGTTATAGTAATGAAATACTTGGTGCGGTTGCAAGATTACATGGTTTGTAAAAGTAGTTATGTTTAGTCACAGCAAGGCAGGTGATAGAGGGAAAATTCAGCGGAGGCTCATTACTAATACTGCTTTTCTGGCAGATCTCACTGTTGCTTCAAATAGACGTAGGCAGTTGCAGGTAGTTGGACATACAGGAGTCTGTTGAAGGTTTCAGCTGAGACTTATTATGCTCTCTGGGTCTAGAGCAAAAATCCATTGCAGAAATAATAGTTTTTGAGACTAGAGTTTCGGGTCAGGAAAGATACCATGTGATGAAAGTGACTAAGGATTACTTTAATTTTTTTTTGGTAAAATCTTAGAGAAAAGCCACACTAGGCAGCTGAACACTAGAGTAGGTATTTAGCAAACTGGAAGATCGGATCAAGTGAGTCTTCTGATTTTTGTAATTGATTGCATCAAGAAAAAGTTTTAAATGACTTTGATACCTATATAGAAGGAATAATGTTCTGCATATGGATGAGATATGTATAGATGAGATCATAGATGACACATATAGTTAAAATGACCAAATACTCAATGGTTTTGGAAAAAAAGTGTGGGATATATCAGATGTCGCTTCTGAATAATTCCAAACCTCCGCCTCTTATATTTCTTGGTTTCATTCCCAAATGAAAGACTCTCACAGGAAGACTCTGGTTCTCCCACTATTACCAGGTCATTTCTGGAGCCAGAGTCTATATGATTTTGGACTTCCAACAAAGTGTGTTAACCTCTCAACCTTTCACACTTCTCAGGCTCACTTGAGTTCTAACTGAAGTATATATTTAGGCTGAGTTTTTTAAAAGAACCCAAAGTCATAAATGGGATTTGAACTAAAAAATCCCTTGGGTTCATGAAAAATCCTAAACTCAGGCTATAGTCCTCTAAGCAATTAAATAAGTATTTAAATCAATATGTTTTAATTGTTTCCTTGATTAAATAATGTCCATGTAAAATGTCCATGTCCATGTAAAATTAAGCACACGCAGTACATATCTGAAAGATCGGGGGGGGGGGGGTAATTTACTCAGAATTTTTGCAATCCAGATGGACATGTTTTTGTGAGTAAAAATATTTGTACATTTGTTCTTTCTTCAAGTCACTTCTTTCCTGTAGGCTTTCATCCTTAATTATGCTGCCATGGTATGGGCACCTTTCTTGTATTCAATTATTTGTTTCCTGTTTAGTTGAGAAATGATCTCAGTTGTGCGCAGTCAGTTTCTCTCAGAAGGAATGTATTGCTTTTCTGCTTATTACCAGTTTTTAATTGTTAGTGAAAGTATGGGTGGTTCCATCCTGTGTTCCAAAAGAGTCAGACAATACAGTACCCAACTCAGTGTTCCCATATACTGATAAGGGGTGAGCTGGTTTGGTGGAGCTCTGCAGTGATCAAAATATTTCTGATGGACTATTTTTCTGCTCAGAAGTATTCTGCTGTTCCTCTGAAATAAGTTTTCCATATCAGTGTGACAGGATTTTTGTTTTAAAAAAGAGTTTTCAAACATGTCAAAAGATTTTTTTTCTTTTTGTACTGAAAAGCCTTTCACTTCACACTTTTATTATGGATTACAATGTTGTGTAAAATAAAGAAAAATGAGAATGGAACAAAGCAAGTATTTCAATCAACCTGAAGAACTTTTTTCTTGAAACTTTTCTTCATATATTTCTTTTGTTCCAGTTCAGAATGAAAACAAATTCCTAAACATAATTTTCTATTCTAAATTATCTCATATGTATGATGACCCAATGGTCATACCAGAACTTCAGAAAGGTACATACATACTTAAGGACATTCAGGACAATACAATATTGGTTCAGGACATAGTTTCTAAAAGTTCATATTAGTACTTTTGAGGTGCCATTTTTTGATAACTGTGTAAAAGAGTTGGCTGAAAACAAGAAGTTCTGGAATTCATATGTGAATAATATGTTTTTTTTTAACTAGACTGGGAATTTGTGAATTGAGAAATTTACATATAGCAATGAGTATTTAGGTAGGTAGATATCGCTATTGTAATTTTTAGCTGAAAATTTCCACATTACAGATTTCCTTTTTGTGGCTTGTTTGTTTTAGCTGGATCAACACAAAGCATGGCCATTAAAGGATTAAGTGCCCTGAATGATTACTCTGACACTACGTTCATGCTCTCTGCTTAATTTCTGACATGCTCCAGGTATCTTTTCCCCGTTCTCACTTACTTAATTTCTGTTTACTTATGTGAACTCATGGAGCTGATGCTTGTATCAAACTGTTGCTGTCCTGGTGGTTTCCAAGGGCTGAAACCCAGGATATTTAGTCAAGCTTAATGTCCTTACAGTTACCTGTACAATGTCAGGGTTTGATTGGCAGCAGCAAGGATTGGATTCAAATCTAAAAGTGTTATGAGGAAAAACAGGTATCACTCAGAAACCTGTGGAAATTGTAATAATCTTTCTGGGGCTCCACAAGATAAATTTTACCACTTCAATATATGATTCAAATTGCTAACAAGCAATGTTTTTACAGAAGGGAGGAAAGGAAAAGTCTAAAGTAGACAAACAGTTGTTCCTAAAGTGTAACAAATAACATTATCACTAGTTTCTGGGTAGGCAGCTGCTAGATCATCTAATTGCGTACTCTCTCCAGCTGTTTCAGACTATCAGTCTTGCTGGGTAGCAAAGGCTGATTCCAGTTGTGTTTAACTGTTGGATTGACTACTTTCTCTTGGTTGCAATTCATTCCTCATTGTCCTTGCTGCTTCAGGTAACTTCACCAGCTGTGCTAACAAATGTTATTATCTCAACTCTTACACTTTATTACATTTAGAAATATAATGCTGAGAATGGAACACTGGTGAATCTTAGTTCCTTCTCCTTCTTTGCACATGGATGTCTTGCAATGCATAAACCTCCAACTTTTCCACTGGTTTTCTGTCCCTCCTAAAGTTCTAGTCTTTACACCCAGATGCTATTTGCCATACCCAAGTGTGACCACTCATTCCGGGAAGAGTGAACGGGCTTAGGTTTTTGTATAATCATAAAATCCCTCTACTTTATAACATAACTCCATCCTTCATGAAGCTATTTAATTACGACAGCAATACACACATAAAACAACTCATTTGTCCTTTCTACTTCTCTGTCTGAACTGCTCCCCTTTCCTTGGGATTGAGTCAGAGTTTCAGCACTTGAAAAGAAAATAAATCCTTCTAGAAGAGATATGCAATTCATCTTTCAAGAGCCAGAGATATATGCTTTCCTCCAGCCCAAGTGTAAAGATTGATCAGGTCTTGTCCTGCGTCTGGCTGGTTTCATTCGTGTGAAGAGAGTAGTCAAGGACACAAGAGTTTTAGTAAAAACTTCATTAATTGGCTGAGGTGTCAGCAGTACATGGAAAACTCTTTGCACATGGAAAGCTCTTTGCACATGGAAAGAGTCTCAGGTGACCCACAAGAAGCTCCTTCTGAAAATATTCCCTCTTTCTTTCCCTCTGTGGAAAATGAAGGTGTATATATGTACCCTGTGTGGAAGCAAAATAATTGTGATGCTGGGAATAAAAAAAAGATGTCCCAAGTAGTGCAGAGAAGACAGGGATAAAAGGGAGAAAGGATTGGAAAAGTATTGGGAATCAGCTTGGAAAGAAACACTTAAGTATGAAAAGTTTGCCTTTTTTAATTTTAAGGACACTGTAAGATTGCTTTGTCTGAGGAAAACTTGAGGGAAAAGGAACACTATAATACTGAGGTCTTTGAGGGGGGATGGGATTTCTCATGCATTCAAAATGGCTAAATATAGCTAAGATACTGTTTTCCCTAGTACGATGAAAGTCATCTCTTGGTTTATTGGGTACTTCACATACAAGTAGGAGAGAGGAAAAACATGTACAGTAACAGGAAAGGGCAGAGTTCCCAGTTCTTGTTATTTTTCATACAGCTAAATTAATGATCTACTGATCTTACATGAATGTATGAGAACCTAATAGTTCCTAGAAGTAAAAGGACTCTAGCCCTTTCTGCTGCTGCTGCTCCAAAGAAAAAGCTTCCCTGTTTGGTCTTACTCTAGCCTATGATCTCAGAAGCAGGCAAATAAGAATGTCAGATAATGAGAATGACAGCTTGATTTTATTTTTAAGTCACATCTTCTAAGGTTTTGCATGCTATAATTTAAAACTTGAGGCCAGCAATACTGCAAATGCTTTTATAAAGCACAGAATGGCTGTTGTCACATATGAATCTCTCTTTAAAAAAAGCCTCTTTTTAAAGCTGGTGAAATCCCTTTAGGTGAGATGCTTTCGAGGGAAAGTGATAAAGTCTTTTTAATACAGAAGTAGAAAGTTCATTGCATAGGAGTGGATGAACAATCAGGCGATCACACTTCAAATACACTGCAAAAGGTTTTATGGCGGTGACGGAACACTCAGTGGAAAAGGAGGTAGTGTAACTGTTGCAAGAGTTAAGGATACATTTACATTTGCCTTTGCATTGTCCATAGGTATCATGACTTTCTAAATAACATACCTCTCTATGTGGGTGGAAAGAGGGTCAGTTCCCGTGCACAGAAATGTGTTCAGTAAAGATGCTACACCTCAGATGTATCTTAGCTCTTATTAGACATAAACCTCAGTGAGGCTGGTCCCACCATATTGACCCCACAAGGTGGGAGACAGTGACTTTGGCACCTGGTGTTCATGGGCTGGGTGTTCATGGCCTGGTTTAAGGTCTTCATAATATGGAAATAAGACAGATGAGGCTTAAAATGCAATATAAATGTTTCAAAACAACTATCAGTCCTTGTTCTGAAAAGGAGGAAAGATAGCATTGCCTGTGTGAAGATGTCTCAGCTGACATTATCAATTGACTTTGTACAGGAGAGCGTAAAATCTCTGATTCATGTGGTATTGCCAACTGAAAATTTTTTTCCTTCCTCAAGAAGTGAGGATGAGACATTAGTAACAGGCTTTGGAAGGAAGTGGCTCTGCATCAAACTCTGGAGGATTTAAATGTTGGAAGTTGTTCATAATGTCCAAATCATGGGATTGAACTAATGTTTGTACAATGTTTTGTTCTCTTTGAATGAAAGGTATCACAAAAGTCCTTTGCAGTAGGCTGTTTGACTCCAGGCACCTTGGGAAGATGTGTTGCACTCCTGAAATAAGTGTATGATACAGTATAATTCTGTAATATCTTTCAAAAAGGGAGGCTAAGAACTACTTCTGTGGGTAAATGAGCAGAACATTAGCTTTTTTAAGGTTAGAATATAGTCCAAAAGTTATTATTCATTCTGTATAAAAGTGTTATTCATATGCACATGGACAAAAAAGAGCAATAGGCAAAACAAAAAGTGAACTGGAAAGCGCATTATTTTTCCTTATTGTTTCTTGGGATGCACTTGACAAAGGGAGTGTTAAACAGCAAACATTTCCCTTTCCATTTGCCCGGCTCCCTCGAAACTTCTGGGAATTAAAGCACCGCACTTGTGGTTCATTTTAAATCAAAATGAGGAAAGACCAAAGACAAGGAAAACTCTGCTGGTTTCAGTTTGATAACATTTCCTGAACAGACTGGCGAATTGGTTGCGCATTTCCACTATGACTGTGTGAACATAGTTATATTACAAGTGTTATTTTGAGCAGAGAAAACCTTTGTTTCCCAGAAGGGATCCTTAAAAAGGGTGTGGTGTATTTTTCTGATTGTTTGCATATGTGTCCACAGAGGCTGACTTATTAGGTGGGTTAGAAATGATATAATAACCTACATGAATCATCGATATGTCACTTCCATTGCAGATCAGTGAGCATATAATCCGACCTGCTACATGTTCAGGAAGTATAGTTCTCCATAGTACCTAATAACTTCACAAAACCTACAGGCTTGAGGATGGATGAGGTTTCATCAGGAGAGTATAGCATGGCCAGAGCAATCATAAAGCAGAAAAAATTAAATACGAGAGGGAACAAAAAGAAAAGGCACTTGAAAGTATAAATTGGATCTTTTTTTAAATTGCTGCTTTCAGGTGACACTTACAAACTTTCCTAATGATTGGCATGTCAAAATACCAGGCGACAGGCTTGTTGGTATGTATATATTTATGCAACTGTATGAAAAGATATTGGAGCCTGCAATTTATCTGAGAGCTGCTTCCTTTCTAGGCACTTAAAAAAAATCATCAAGGGGATGAGAGGGAAAAAAATTACAGCTGCTTGCAATGCCTTTGGAGCATGAATACTGCTATTCTCTACTACTCTTTCAATTGTGAGAAAATGGTCTTTGTATTGTAAGAAGCAGCATTTTAGCCATTAGCAGGTGTATTTGGATGCCACTTGCATCATTCAGAAAGGCCCAGCAGGATTCTGTCATGCACTTTCCAGCTGAGCATGCATCCAGGCACAAAATGAAAGCTTGATGACTGGAGAACTGATCTGAGTAGGAATAATGGAATATACGATTATGGGGAAGTGGGAAAATTTCAGTAGCTGTGACACTAACGTGGGATGTTAGAAACATGTCTGTTACTCCACAGATACCTGAACCATTTGAAATGAATTATTTAGACACCAGTTTCTATGCACAGCATGAGGAAACAGTATTCATTACCCTACAAAACTTTTGTCTCTCTGTGGGTGCTTGGATGGTAAGGCACTCCAACCCTGGTGACAGCGGCAATATAATGTTGACAGGCAAATACTTAAATCCCAGAGACTTCTGTTCTGGAAGCGCAAGCCAACATACACATCAGTGGTGACTTCTAATTAATACTCTGCAAAACTTAGTTTGGCTGCCCACTTGAGTATATCGGATCATACCCAGACGATCCCACATCTCTCCCTAGTTCTCGGAAAGAAAATGGCTTCACTTCAAAATGGAAGCACAAGATCTGCAAGCCCTTGCAGCATGTACAACTGCAGCAATGGTACTTATAATGTTATATACTTGCCAGCATTCACTGGTTTTACTCATAACTAAATCTGGAGTTTTAAAAAAAGTTTTCTTTTAGCCAAGTTAATGTAGAAATGGAGGAAAGATATTTTAGCAAATGTATGACGTTGTTAATTAATGTTTTTAGGTAGAATTATAGATTTGTTGTTGTTGTTGTTGCATTAATGGTAGAGGTTATTCCATTGTTTAGCAAACAAAGGTGATTTCTCTACAGTGGCAAGGGGAAAAAAAAAAGTACACATTTTTCATGTCTCTTTTCCTGCCACTTCTATGGGAGCTCAATTTTTTCCCCAGATAAGTGCCTTCGGTACTGTGCAGGCTTTCCTTGATTGCATTGTTTTGTTTTGCTTTTTCACTTGCTTTAAGAGATGGCTTTCAGCCTTCTGTAATAACAATTGTGATACCAGCTATATGGACAGCTTCAAAAGCTATTTTATACTTTGCTTGCAAAAAATTTTGCAATCAGTGGATTAGGGAAAAAAAAAGAACGTAAATGACAGGGTGAATGATAACGTCAGAGACTTGAAGTCCTAATCACCCATAAATTTGGCTCAAGAATGAGTGTTGCCACCATAAAGACCGGGATGACCTAAATTACTGAATGTGCAAAATTAGGTGTTGTAGTGATGGCAACATACTACTTCATCGGAGATTACTCTGCCTGGGTAGCTCTAATTATTGAAATTAATCACCCAGCCTCAGTGAAGAGGGTCATGTTACTGATGCCTGAGAGCCAGCATCCACTTTGCAGCTTTCTCCAGCCTTGCCAAGATGTGTCATTACCTCTGAGATATCCTGGATGGCCTAGGGAACAGAGAGCAGCTGAGCTCTGGCTTCCTTCTGTGAGGGCAGTCCCATGCCTGCATGGGGGTGTATACAGGCTATTTAGGAAAAACAAACTGAAAAGACGAGGAGGGGCAGTTGCCCTTCATGTGAGAGAGCAACTGGAGTGCATGGAGCTCTGCCTGGCAATGGATGATGAGCCAACTGGGAGCTTATGAGTAAGGAAGAAAGAGTAGACCAGTACAGGTGACATTGTAGTGGGTGCCTGCCATGGGCTGCCTGACCAGGGACAACAAGTGGGTGAGGTCTCCCACAGATAACTAGAAGCAGCTTTATATTCCTTTCTCATGGGGGACTTCAAACACCCCAATATCTATTGTAGGGACAACACAGAAGGCCATAAGCACTCCAGGAGGGTCCTGGGGAGGACTGATGGCAAGTTCCTGACCCAAGTGAAAGAGGGATGTCAAAGCAAACAAGAAGGGCTTCTATAAGTACATAGATGACAAAAGCAAGGCTAGGAAAAATGTGGGCCTGAAGCTGAATGAGGCCCATGAGAGTGTACCAGCAAGTTTGCTGATGACAAAATTGGGAGGAGTGGCTGATACACCAGAGGGTCATGCTGCCACCCAGACAGACCTCGACAGGCTGCAGAAAGCAGCGGACAGGAAACTCATGAAGGTGAGCAAGAAGTGCAAAGTCCCGCGCTAGGAGGGGAACAACCCCATGTACTGATATATGCTGGGGGCCACCCAGCTGGAAAGCAGCTTTGCAAACAGGGCCTGGGGATCCTGGTGGACACCAAGTTGACTGTGAGCTAGCAATGTACCCTTGCACAAAGAAGGCTACTGGTATCTAGGGCTGCATTAGGCAAAGTATTGCCAGGAGGTTGAGGGAGGTGGTCCTTCCCCTCTACTCAGCACTGGTGAGGCCACACCTGGAGTACCGTGTCCAGTTCTGGCATCCCAAGTACAAAAGAGACATGGACATACTGGAAAGAGTACAGCAAAGGGCCATGAAGATGATGAAGGTACTGGAGCATCTCTCATATGAGAAAAGGCTGAGAGAGCCTGGAGAAAAGAAGGCTCACGGGAAATCTCATCAATGTATATAAATACCTGAGGGGCGGGTGCAAAGAAGAAGGAGCCAGGCTCTTTTCAGAGGTGCTCAGTGACAGGGCAAGTGGCAATGGGCACAGACTGAAACACAGGAGGTTCCCCCTGAACATCAGCAAGCACTTTTTCACTGTGAAGGTGACCAAGCACTGTCAGAGGTTCGCAGAGAGGTGGTAGAGTCTCCCTCCCTGGAGATATTAAAAAGCCATCTGGACATGGTCCTAGGCAACTGCATCTCTGTGACCCTGGCTCATCAGGGGTACTGGGCTAGATGACCTCATGTCCTTTCCAACTTCAGCCATTCTGTGATTCTGTGAACTCAATTTTTATGCAGTAATAGGATACTTAATATGAAAAGTGAGAAGTTTGCTACATCTGAGGGGAAAAAAAGAAAGATTCCCTTCAACATGATTAAAGGCAGTGTTCTGTCGTATGCAAACACAAAAGCATGAAATGGTGTTTCTGTAGAATGCTAGCTCTCAATATTTGTACTGCAGGCTGCTGCTGTTGTTTAAGTGGGTGAAATAAAATGGAAAAACATTATTAACAGGGATAAAATCCATTAACGTATCTGGAGTCTGATTAATATTGTGAGTGCTCATTTGATTGCTTTTGAGGTAAATGAGTTGATACTTTAACAAATAAAAGAAATATCAGCTTTTATTAAATGAGGAAACTGGGCAACTTCAGGAAAAGAAGTCTCAAACAATTCACAATTAATTACAGCTATCCCTCAAGATTGAAATGAAGCTAGAATGAATCTCTCTGACATCTATTGTAAATCAGAAGAGGAAAATGAGATTGAATGATGAATCAGAAAGAATCATGCTATAGAAATTAATCAGTTTTCAGTAAAACTGAGAGAATGAGGCAAAAGTTTTAAAATGAACACAGCAAGACAACTCAGAGGCATGTTTTTCTTGTTTCCCTCTTCACTAAAGAGTTGAGGTATGATGTCTATGGCTCTGCCTTACTCTATCTACATTTGTTGAGTGATCCTATAATCTAGTAGGAAAATGTTTCATCAACAAGTATTTTAATGTTGATGAAACATGCAAATGACAGGTATTAGGGGTATAGGCTCAGAAATCTAAATGCAGGCTCACTGAGTTAGAGGTTTAGGATCTTTTAGTATTAATTTGTGCTCAGTAACGTGGGTGGCAGTACAGAGCCCTCCTGACATGTAATTAGCTCTCCCTCATTAGCCTCAACCTGAGTTTTGCTGTGAGCATTTGGGGTCATTCAGAAAAAAGCCCAGGTAAGAAGTAGAGATATGTTGTGTGAAGGAGAACTGGACCCTTGTATAAGTCCCTCTAGCCTCAGTGGGTGCATTTTCTGTAGATATATCTGGGAGATAATGAAAAAGGTCACTCAGCCCAGAAATACATTCTCATTATAAAAGAACTGGGTACTTTTAATTAAGTGGTTTGCTGCAAGTGATTGCACTGAATTATTGAATGGGAAATAAAATATTTTGGTCCTTCTCATGGAGGAGTTTGTATGACATGGTGGTGACAGTTCCTTTCAGCTATTAAATGCATTAACCTATGGTATTTATAGCGATGTGTTCTTAAAAATCAATTATTTTGAAATTATTTGGTTTCAAGCAGAAAATATCACTTGAGCTCAGCTGCTATGTAATTTGGTTTAAATCAGTTGGCAGTTTTCCCTGAGCAAAAACTTACCGTCTTTGAAGGGTCACAAAATAATGAGTGAGACTGTCCTGGCGGGTATTTTGAGGCTCTGACATGTCCCTCTGTGCATCTGTGTGTGTGTTGTTCTCAAGATCATGCTGTCAAGGCCCTGGGAAAAAGCCAGTCAGACTATTGCAAGAGTCACAACTTCTCATCTGAACTTTTCAGTATTTCACTGTTCTTGGTATTATATATTGCAATTTGTGATACTAGCTGAGGAGCTTCACTTCAAGAAGATGTTCAGCAATTGGGAAAGAGATCCTCCTGAGTATACTGGGGACTTGCTTCAAAGGATATGTTTTCTGGTTTTCCGTGCAGAAAGTTTGACCCTCATGGGATTTTTAAGAAGGGGAAAAGTCAGGGTGTCTAGTTCCCATATTTTTCTTTTGGTTTTAATTTGCAGGGTTTTGGTGGTGTTTGGTTTTTTTGTTTTTGGTTCCTTTTTTTTTTTTTTTCTTTCACAGATCTGCCTTTGGTTGTAGGATTTATGGTGTTAATTCCTTTTTTTAGCCATGGCATGTATTTTAGAAAAAAGCCCAAAATTAATTTTAAAATGATGGACAACACAGAACAGACCAGGGTAGATTGCTCTCCTAGTTAATTATACTCTTGGCAAAAATGAAATAAAAATCCTGAACTTGTCAAGCTTCCAGCCACATGGCTTTTGTCAGTGCTTGGCTGCAGAGATTCGCACTGTTGAATTTATGCTCCCTTTGCTGGGATTTAGGCTGTTCATACTGTTCCTCAATATGCTCTGCTTGTTCAAAGTGTTTTTGCGTCTTTCTCTAAGAGGCAGGTTTCCTTAACCTGTAAGCATTCTTGCCTCTCTTCAGAGCCACTTCTAGTTAATCAGCATGATCTTGCAGTACTCATTAATTTTTTTTTTGGAGGTATTAAAGGGATCAGAAGCTCTCTGTCCCTACTCAGTATTTCCCTCATGTGCTCAGTATTTCCCTCGTGTGCATCAAATATCACATTTTGCTTTTTTAGCAACATTATCACGACGGGAACTTGTATTCAGATAATCAATAGTCATAGCCTCAAAATATCTTTTCTGATTCACTGCTTCTATTCAATTAATTGCTGCTAACATAGAGTCCTTCTTTTAAGTACAAATTTCCTTTGTTATTCCTATGCGTATATAACATTTTATGTAGCCTTTTTTTTTAAAAAAAACCCTGTTTGTTTGCCAGAATCCACTAGAAACAGGTAACTGTAGATCACATCACTTCATCAGATTGTCCATGCACTTAACAAGATCTGCTTTTCTATTTTTTTACCTCCTTTATATATTAGCGTATTACTTTTCTCCAGGCTTCTTGAGCTTCCTTGATGATCAAGATGTACTGAAAATCAACAACAGTAATTCAGAGAACTCATTAGCATTTTTAAGCTCTTAGATGCAAGGTACTTGGACTTGTTAATTGAGGAAAGACTACTTTTAGTAGTCATGTAAAATTAGGAACTTTTGGAACAGAGGTATTTCAATGTCATCGTATGCTATGACTCAATCACACAAGACTAATTTCACATACTCTTTCCACCCTGTCTTTAATGTAATTCTTGATTCTGCCAATTCAATTTAGTAATGCACCAATAATTCCTCAATTTTTCTGAATATACTCAGACAAACCTAAGTTTCTTCAAACCTAAGTTTCTTAACTAGCATGATCTATTTCTCACTTGCAGGCTATTTGTGTAGCTAGCCAAATGATTCCAAATAGTTCTCTATCATTATTCACATTTTAATCTTTGAACTCTCTCTGCTGATTGTTATGGTTCTGAGCTGTTCCCTGCTTTGTGCGGCCAGCCCTTTTAAAGCCTAAAACATGTTTAAATACACGTTCACATATACAGTTCATATATACTACCTCGGACTTTATTTTGTTTGCAATAATAAATCAGAGCAAGTTGTTAAAATATGGGTATGTATAATTTGTGGAGCCAGATTAAACCAGAATGTCACATTAGTTAATCCCATGCATCTGACTTTTTCAAAGTAAACCTAACCACTGACTACCTCCTCCATGAATCAGTTAAGCATGAACTCGTCTGGGTACTGACACAGCTTTAAAATTTCAAGCAAGTGAAGTTAATTGGAAAACTGACATTTAAAAATGTACTTTAAGAGTCTCACTGAACAAGGGTGCAAGCCAGCTGTGGAGTGGCACGCAAGGAAGCATGCTTCCTGATCAACACTGAAACAGATCTTGCCAAACTGAAAAAAAGAACGCAGAAAAGATGGGAACATGTCGTGTCTGTCATTAATAATCAGGGCTACTCTGACAGGGAAAGATGTAATGATGACAGGGAGCAAATTTACTGGTAACGTACAGAGCTTCATTTGATGAAGATGGTGTATGATGGTCTATCGGCACCATGGGGTGATATCGGACATTTTGTTTTTAAAAAATTTCACCATAAGGAATCATTCTACAGGAAGGTTAAGAGAGAAAATGTCAAATTGATATCCTGTCTTGGGAGGCAAAACTTCTTGCAGTATTTCCAGGAGTCAGGGAGCTGAGTTTTCTCCAGACCTTTAAACACATTTCAACAGCTTTATTTGACTACTATGATGACTTCCTGCAGCCTTTGCATTTAGAGTGTCAATGATTGTTGAAGTTTGGTTTTGGTATCTGTGTAACCAGAAGTTGTGCTGAAAGTCTTTGAGGAAAGTTGCGTCGTTTATATTGTGACAAATCCTATTTCAATTAATTCTGAGTGCATTTCCCTTACCTGCTAAAATTATCAGCTTAGACTTCACAGACTTCAACACTAGTGGGAGTCACGCTGACACTGTTTCCTGATGTCATTTCATGTCTACTTCTCTATATCAGCTTACCTCCAAGAAAGGAGGTTTCATTTAGAGTGTAAATGTTGACCGCAGACAGGCCTGGATAAAGCTTGTTTTCATTTGAAACTGATGATCTGTTGAACTCAATTTCCTGTAGGAAAAGGTTAGTTTCAACAACTATTTGTTTAATGTTCAAATACAGGAAAAGACCATGCAGATAACTTTAAACTGAAGTTTTGGTTTAAACATTCTAATTGATTTTTAATGTTTATTTTTGCAAAATAGAAACACACCGAAACAATTAAGAGATATTTCACCATGAGTATTTCTGCTGAGATCTTGGTTTCCCATTCCCAGTTAGGATGGGAAGATTTTCACATTCCTGTGGGACAGAAAACCAGCTTTTCTTCACCCATTCTAGTCTCGTGCAATCACTGAAGATTGGAGAGATTGTTTGATGAAGCATATTAAAAGGAATGAGCTTATATTGTTGTTTTAGTAATGATTAAGTGGAGATATAAAAACTGTCTGTAGGAAGGATAAAAACACAAATAGATGACTGAGGGTACTTGGGGGACTTGTCGTTAATAGCAGTGGGATGGCATAATTAAACTAAAAAATTAGTTTGATCATCTTGCTGAAGTTCCTTATGGTGAGATTTATTAACTTTTTTAACAGTTTCACATGAAGTCTCTTGTCTGTCAGATTGTAAATAACCAAAGAGAATGATGTAATAGGACTTTCACATTGCTGAATCTGTTGACTACATTTTCCTAGCTCTTTTTCAGCTGCTTTCATCTTTCCAGGCACTCTTGGCGCCTGACCTTTCACACTTATGGATTGGTGTATTATGCATTGCCTTGCTGACATTGCTGTAACCCAATGTACTTGGAAAGTCTTCCAGAGCCTCTGTAAATTGCTGATCCTGATATATCTGTTGAACGGTTGAGAAATTCTAGTAAGGAAATGAACAGAAATGATAGATAGTTGGCACTTACAGCTAAAACTGCTTTCTTTCAGAAATGCATTTAATTGGCCTGAAACTGTTAGCAGAAATGTGCAAACTGGTTCACTTTAAAAAACCTCTCCTGTTGGAATGGCTGGGGAGTTGTGAATGCTCAGTGAGGATGTCAAAACCAGAGGCCCTCTGCTCTCTGAATTGGGTAGAGGGAGACAGAAGCAGTCTTTTACAGCTCCAGGGAATGCTTCAGCCATGTCATTGATGCTTATTCATTTCAGATTTCTGAAAAAGATGGTATATAGGTATAGGCAGATATACTCACCAACTCTCTTCTCAAGCGAACACAGAGATCAGACCTCAAATCTGTGTCCAGTGTCAGCTGAACTCATCATTTTCAACAGCACTGCCTGAGAGTACCAAGGCATCAGATATTCTGGCAAGTGCAGCACAGAAAAGTGAAAATGAATGTGCAAAATCAGGTGCTGACCTCTGAGGGACAAGGGAAAGTTCTGATTATTCTGAGAGAGAAAACCTGCCAAAACCAGCAAAAAGATCAAAAGCAATAAAAGCAACAAATCCCAGGAGGAACAACTGAAATTATTAGTCAAACTGTTTTATAAAGTCTTTAGGACATAAAACTTCTTAGCAGAGTTCAGCAATTTGGACATTTTAAGGGAAGTTTTTGTGTTTGATCTCAAACTTGTGAGCCACTTTGAACTCATTTGACCTTTAGATTAGGCATCTGTTCATAACAATTTTAGCAGAAAAAACATGCCAGATTTTAGATAGCAATTATATTTCTTAGATTGTTAGGTTACAGATAGAAAAATAACACTGCATCTGATTTACAGTAACTTCATGGCATGTGTCTTTAACAAATGACCTAGAACAATAGCTAGAACAATATCATGACAAGACAAGCATAGAAACTCTTTTGTCATTGTCCAAGACTCAGTTTTAAAGGGAAAATACAGAATAAATAGCAGACTTTGGACTTTTAGACAAAATCTGAACTGAAAGAGCAGAAAGTCCTGTCAGTATTCATGCTGGGGATTATTTTGGAGTAGTCCACAAGACATAACATTCCTTCCATATCCCCCCCAAAAAACCCTTCTAAAATACACAACGTTAAATGTATTTCACATAGAGCTGCTCTGACCCAGGCCATCTTATGAGGAAAAATGAAGTGGCAAGTGATGCAAACAATTTCCCCTCAAGATGACTTAGCTGACCTACTGGGAAAAAAACCCACTCTTCCTGCAATTTGTTCTCAGGAATGGTGATGTTTTGCTGCAAGCTTCTCTCTGACCCCTCAGAGAAATGAGGCAAGCAACCATTTCCAACAGGTGTATTTCTGAGGTTGTCTTCTTGTGCTTTGTGCTGGACTACTAGCTCCTGATTTGCATGAGCTCCAGAACAGGCATATTCTAATTGCTATCCTATCTGTTCCTAGACACAGCTGGAAATTATACATTTTCAAGTTAGGACTTTTCCCTTAGGCTAATTTTTTTGTCATTACTGAAGTGCCCCAGATTTTAATCTGTTCACTCCTAACGTGCATAGCTATGAAAAGAACAATAATAAGGTACAGAAGGGTTTCATAGTGATCAGATCACCCTTGCTATGGCTATTATTATAAGACAAATCACAATAAATAATTTATTCCTATTATGTACTTTATAAAACATACACGAAATATAAATTTTAAATGGATATGGTTGAAATAAACACTATTTAAAAATATTTTAAATTTAATTTTATTTTAAATATTAAAGGCACAAAAATGTTTTCTTCCCACACCTCAATGACTTGTCTTGCACACTCCATGGGTTGCACACACCCCACTTCAGAAACTGCGGGTCTTATGCCCAGGTCGTGTTAGTGTCCTTTGTTCCCTTTTCCTCTTCCCAGAGGAAATAAAGGACATTTTTCTCCTCTTGTTTGTGTAATTTACTAAGCTCTGAATTAATGATCCATTTTCTTGTGCTGAAAGTCTGCATCATTTCTTGATTATAGCTATAAATAAAAATAACTGAATAAATACATTAAAAGTGGAATGAAATGTTTTTATTAACTTGAAGTGAAAATACCATAGCTGTGAGGAAACTACCAGGACCCTGAAGACTCTAATGTGTCCTAAGGCCCTGACAAGCCTCACCTGTGACGCCCACCCACACCCTGTCCCCATGGGCCCAGGAGCCTCATTTCAGATCACATATGGACCCTCGGGCCTTACTGAAGCTCTTTGTTAAATCGGTTTTTCTTGTGAAAAAGATGAAAGTACTTTCTAGCTTAATTGACGATTTATGTCATCCCTCCCAACCTTCCCCCAAACAGAGTAGTACTTTTTCTGGAAAAAATAAAGTCTTTAATCTCTCGGAGAATTATAATGTGGGACAGCAGGCATTATCTCATTTTTTACTATATTCTCTCACGGTTATAAACTAAGATCTATTCAACAGATCCACCAGCATCGCCCGTACATGGATATTTTCAGCCCTGAGCATTCAATAGACTGAACAGTAAGACAGGATCTACATAACATCAAGGAAAAGGTGTTGTGGAACATTGCATAAAAATGTTACGCAATTTCCTAAAATCTTCCTTGGCTTCCTGAACGACTGGGAAATAAGACAAAGAAGCAGTTACTTATTTTCCCTCAATTGTCCTGCTTTGATTTTCTCAGGTGGGCCAGGTGGCCACTAGCAGCTTCTGTGCAAGGGATTTTTCTGCCTGTTCTGTCTCAGCTGATAGAGAATCCCAAAGCTACTTGGATTGCAAGGTGTGTAACCAGTTCCAATGGTAAACTAAGTAAATATTATGTCATAGATGACGAGAGTGGAAACTCCTCTAGGAAACCCTTCAGGAAGCCCTCAGTATTTCTGCTGTTGGCCCTATACAGCTCAGACTTCAGAGAGCAATTATTGTCACTGCAGAATAATTAGTAAAACAGTAACATGGACTTTTCTTGGGAGAAGTTTCTGCCTCTTGGAAAAAGCTGTGAGTCTCATCTGAGCCTTTGCAAGCTGTTCATTAGTTAGGCGTTACATAAACAGAAAACACTGAAAAACAGATGAATAGGCCCTCAAATAACTTCACATCATGTCAAGGGCAAGAGATTGCATTGGGAGCTTCACATCAGTCAGAAGGACAGCTCAGGATAGCAGTGGCAGTAGCTATTAAGAGCCGGCTAGGACTCTTTAGGAACTGTCTCCCATGGGGGAAGGAGCACGTTGCCCATCTCTCTGGGCTTCCTAATGCAGTTTCTTTTTTTGTGACCTGTCCTTGCTGGGTTTTGGTACATTGATGGGGGAGCAGAAGAAGGATTCCCAGCCCCCTCCCGCCACCTTTTCTTTTATATCTCTTAATTCCTTACTTCTGGACAGTACAGTGAAATAATAATAATAATAATAATAATAATAATAATAATAATAATAATAATAATACAATTCATGAGGATAGAGCCTGTGTGGCACAGTAAAGTTCAACATGTCTATTGCTCTATATGGAGCACTTCATAGCTTCCTGTTGGTCCATTAAAAAAATTTCAGGCAGATCTTCTGCAGACTCTTTCTTCTGCCTGCTGCATAGAAATACAGCCCTTGACCTACTGAATCAAACCAGTAATCATTTTACATAGTGTGTTCCATCCAACTGTGCCAACAGCCGGAGTGCCTCGGCAGTTGTCAGAAATAGGCTGTCTTCCTCAGGGGTAAATTTCTTCCAAATCCTAGGCAGGGCTGTATTTGTATCATTTTTAAAAATACCCTTGAGGGCTGAATTTTCAAAGGGTGTTGGGTGCCTGATCCATTTAAATACTTCTCAAAATCTGATTAGATGCTTGCTGGGCACCTCTAACCATTTAAATGGCTTTTGAAAATCTGCCCATAAATAGTTTTGAAGCTTGCAAGAACTTTGAAAATAGAAGTGATGGAGTAGTCTAAATTTTTGGTGGAATTTAGGTGTTTAGCCAGATATTCAAAAGCATATGTATGCCTTGGTAGGCTCTGAAAATGTAAATTTTAATTTAAATTAAGAATAAGCAATTTTGTGTAGTATTTGTACAGAAACACTTAAGATTTTTTATGTGTATCTTGTATTAGAATGTATATAATAATTATATTTTATAATAATACCATGTTTTTATATGTACACTAAAAATATATAGAATAACTGACAAAATATAACAAAATTAACACTAAAACAGTTACGTATCAGAGCTTTAACAGAAACTTTCTCTTTAAGAATTATTTCCTTCACTAAATGACCAATGAACTAATAATATTAACTAATGACTTAATTACGGAATAAAGTTAAGTACAATGCCATGAACAAAGTACGGAAATTGGATAAATATAAATATAAACATGCACACAAACATTTTGGTTAGTGAAACTTTGATCAAATTGGTCATAACATCAAGTAAACCTTATCTTGACATGAACAGATGACATTATACTTGGAATTGTTATTGAAGACACGAAGGATTATATCCCATTGTCTATATTTGTTTTATTTTCATGTTTTCAATCTTGAGCCTAGCGGGATGTTTACACAACTTGCTCATCTTTATGGTATCTATTTTGAAATCTGTGATTACAAAATAAATAAAGTACAAATAAGTCATTATTGTATCTGGAAAAGGGTAAGACTCTGCATACATAGGAAAAGCAAAATCAGAACAGCTGTGCTAACGCAAGTTCTGGCTCTGAATGACTGATGAACCCCTCGTTCCTTCCAAAATAATTCCCCAGAACCTGCCAGTGGTGCTTTTACAGCACACATTCAAAAAATAGCCATTGATTTTTATTTTTTTTTCTACCTAGCTAATAATTTATTTGGAACAGGGCACTGATGTCAGTTTCCAGATGTTTTCTCCAAGTCAACATTTCCAATTAGCTAAAGATTTGGATATTTGCATAAGGCTTTGACTGTTCCCAGGCTCCCTTTGATCCCTCTCATCAAAAGAGGGATCTTTTGATGGGCCCTAAATCTGCACTGCTTGCATGGCATTGTCTATGTCTTCACAGAGAGGGTGTAGATCCCCTGCAGAATGGCATTGATTGACTCCTCTGTCTCCTGGAGGTCTGAATCTATCTGACTAGGTCTGAATGCAGCCAGTGCTCAGCACTGAAAGATCCTGCAGGGCACACTGCAGCCCTGCTGCCACCTCATCTGTCTAAGCAGTGGTATTTTGACTTTGTCTCTTGAGTTTCAGTCCTTAATTGATACGGGTCCACAAGAAAAAAATTGTCATTCTGTACCTTTCCGTATCTCAGACGTTGGGCCGGACGTGGAGCTCATTCCCAGGCAAGCTGCTGTCATGCTTACCCTGAAGGTCCTTCTGCTCTCCATTGGTGTTGGTTTCTATTGCTCCTTCTCTTATGAGCATCCTCCACCTCAGCCTGGCTCTGCACCACCATGTGGACTGGGCAGAGCGTGGATTGACAGGAACCTTGTGAAATGCAACAGGGACAGATGGTAAATCCTACCACTGGCATACATGAACCTCTTTCAGTACCACAGGCTGGAGACTGCCTGCTTGGGCAGCAACTCTGTGGAAATGGCCCTGAAGTATCTCCAGGATGGAAGGGGCTGGAGAACTCTCCTTGGGAGGAGAGACTGATGCACCAGGAATGGTTCAGTCTGGGGAAGACACAGCTTCAGGGGATATGACAGCGGCCCTCCAGCAGCTGTGGGGATGTCATGGCATAGATGGGGCCAGGCTCTTCACAGTGGTGCAGTGCAGAGAATGTGAGACAACAGGCATAAGTTGAAAGAAGAGAGCTTCAGAGTGGATATAAGGAAACACTTTTCCCCATGAGCAGAAACAGGCAGTGAAGCAGATTGATAAGAGAGGCTGCATGATTTCTGTCCTTGGAGATTTTTCCAAATGTGACTGGACAGAGCCTAGAGCAACCCAATCTGATCTCAGAGATGAGCCTGGTGTGAGCAGGAAGATGGGCGTGAGACATTTCCAATCCAAAATGTTCTTGTGATTATATGATCACCTATTGCCACCTTGTTTGGGGCAGTGGACCCCTGTAATCAGTGTTGGTGAGAAAGAGGAAGAATTGTCATGCCTCTAAACATTAAAAGCTTGGGAATAAAGGCAACTTCAGAAAGGAGAAAGGAAAGACTAAAGAAAGAGGGTGATACGGTTGGGAAAGGAACAAACAAACAGTGAAGAAGGATAGGGACATGTAGACAAGGAGAAAGTAAATGGAGATGATACGAGGTGGGATGGGGAAATGAGTGAAGGGGAGTGAGGTTGAAAGTAAATCAGTTCAGGGAGACAGAAGTCTGTAGCTAATGGGAATGGGAAGATGCTAAGCATTGTGAAACACTTCATATTTCAGAGATTAGAGCTTCATTATCAGTTTGTCTTAGAGCTTTCCTTTTCCGAAACATGTATGGTAAAAGTGTCCTATCAGTGTCACCTGCAAGACCCAGAGCCTGTGCTAATTCCTAAGTTTGTCTATCCTTATGGAAAAATAGCACTATTGTTTTCAGATTTTTATTTCAGGGCTATGGGAACGACAATCCAAACTATTAGTAATGGATGGCAATATCTCTGGCTCAGAAAGCCTGGTAGAGTTCCCAGCTTTGTTGTTATCACAGGGTTGTATTGTCTGGCAAAAGGACAATACTGTGTACAATGCGTTATCTCTGAAAGCACAAAGTCTGGGAATGTGAAAAAACAGATGTTGGTTTTGTTTAGTCTTTAAATGTCAGAAAAAGGAAAAGATATGTGTTATATATTTTAAATATCACTATTTATATGAATATATTTACATTAAAACAATGGGACTGGATATTGCTTTGTGATGGCATCTGATATTAACTTTAACTTGCCGTTATTTGTGTGACCGGATAGGTGAACCTGGCACACAAACCTTGTGGGAAGCTACCTGCTCAAGGACCATGTTTGATTCTGTCACTTCTTCCTGATGGTGCTTACCCACATATTCAGTGAGATTTAGTGGTGGCATGAAGTACCCCTTAGTTTTGAATAACTGTGAAAAAATCTGGCCTTGACTTCAATTGCATTGATTTCTTCTTTCAATAGCAACCCCAACTCAAAGGTCTAGGATAAAATAAAAAAATAATTGGATTTTAAACTCTCCAGCTACTTCACTTTTCTTTCTCAGGAATGTTATCATATCACTATTTTCAATGGTCTTGACATCTGCCATTCATATTACTTCATCAGGATGTATATTGTTGAGGAAACGCAACACTGAAAATGAACAGCAGGTAGGGCCTTGTGTACGAGTTGTTAGTAATAGCCGCTGAAGCAGACAGAAGAAAACATTTAAGGGTGACCAAATATTTCTTTGAGAATTTTAAAAACATACCTAATCCTTTGATGGATGATACTGAAGGTATCTTTCAGAAGTTTAGGAATAACTTCATTTGTGATAAATTGTTTGGTTTCTGTTCTATAGGGAGGGGTGTTCTCTGGTTTGTTCTTTGTATGACTTCTACTGAGTTAAAAAAGTCGCAGACAAAGGCTTATTGTTTATTGAGTATTTCTGAGTAGCCTACTTTGACATTTTAATCTTGATTTAAGTGCAGAAATTTCTATCTGTAGGAGAGAAAGACATCTTCTACCTTGAGAAAGACCTCAACTACATGTTATTAAACACACACAATCTTCTATTATCCTGCATAACTTTGAGGACTTGAAAAGGAAGTTAAAACATTCCTTGTTTTTAAATTCTGCATAAGATAAAGCTCCTAATATTAACAACAGTTCTAGAAACACAAGGCAAATAATACTATAAGTGAAAGCAGCATATTGTATATAATTTTGCCTTAATAAAGATCATGTTCTACAAAAATACACACAGCTGAGGAGGTATTTTTGCGATGAAACACTGGACCTCTACACCACACTTCTCCCAACATCTCAGTGTGTGCTCTCCTTGTAATTTGTCGTCCTCCACCACAAAAGAGCTGCTTTCCCACTCAAAACTCGCAGTTAGACTTTCTATCTCAAACGGTGGCACCAGCCTCTTCTGCAGCTGGGATAGGAATACATTGTGAGTGTGCTCCTGCACACTGTGCCAAATGATACCCATCAGACCACCGTACTATTACAGCAGTGCCACTATGCATACCTTTTGCCTTTTGTCTCCCAGTATAGCCCTGCTCAACCCGGCTCCGTTGTCCCACCTTGTCCCTACTCCAAGGTTGTCATGAGGTCTCAATGACCTCTCTGTATCAGCAGTAGGAATTGACTTCCTCCGTCTCCATGCCATGCTCCTCTCTCTCTGCAACAAAGAAGCAAAGCATGTTAAAAATTCTGTTAAATTCCTATATAATTTTCTTGTGAACATATCTGTTATAATTCTGGTCAAAGTAAAAAGGAAATCGAGGGATCTTTGAAATGACAGAGCTATCTTTTAGTCAGAATTCTGTATACTAAGCTTTCTCATTACCTTTGTAACTTATAAAGAAAGGTTAAAATTTTTGATGTAAGTCTGTATTTGAGCAGCAAAGTAAGAGACTCAAGTGATCAATTCTTCTGAAAATTAGGGTACTAATCCAGAAGTTAAGGGATCTAAAGCATCTAAGTTGAAGAAAACTTGAAAGAAGACTCAATGTTAATTTTTCTAAACAGCATGATTATTATGAGATTTTATCTATTAATAAGATCTAATTCACTTTGATTGATGTGCAATTTTAAGTATTGTTCACAATTTAGAGAAATGTCTTTGTTTTGATATTTTTTGTAAATATGGATGTATTAAAGACAGTGGCGTATGTGGAAGAAGAAAACTTCATGTGACTTATATCTATACATGTAAGCCAACAAACACTGAATTTCTGATTTCTCAGAAAGCTTGACAGAAATATATTCCTATTTCATATTATCCTTTGTTAAGTAATGCCATATTGAACATGAAGTTGAAATACTCTTCCCCAGGCTAATCATAAGCAATCATCTCCTAGCACATACTTGTTTTTTCTGGAAGTTCTGTTACATAAACAACTAAATGCGGACTATGTAGAAACATTTCAAATTACAACATACTAGTTTTGCCCGAATCTGGTGAAGTCTCCACATTTCTTTGGCCATTTCTTTGATTGTGCCTTTAGGTTATGAAGGTGCTCTGTGCCTTCATGATGGCATAGACTCCTCCTGAACACCAGATAAAAGGTTTAAAACAATTTGCAATTGCATGTAGTTGCACCCTTAAAACTTCAGCCTTTGTGTGAGTTATAGCCTTTACGGCTTATTCAAAAGTGTTCAAAAATAGTGTTTGAGGATACAGAGAGGAGCCAGGACTTCTGTCCTGAGCATGAAAATCTCCAGGTCATCCTTGGTTTATTTGAGGTCAATCAGGAAAATAGCTGCTGACATTCTTTTTATAGGCACTTAGTTAAACTGCTTGCAAATGGCATCTCCTCTCCCACAGCCTGCCTTTCTGTCCACAAAGCCTGGACATTCCTGGGCACAGGACTCACACAACCAGTGAAGGCTTATAAATAGCATTCTGTCTTCATCCACTGTGTGCTACTGTCCACTCCCTTTTTTTCACCTCTGCAGTTACGGAGGTTCTTGCAAAAAGCACCTTTTGCATCCAGCCGAATCCTCATTTTGCAACAGCCCTAAAAGGTCTACAATTTATTCCACAGACTGGATATATTTAAATATTTGTACATAGCTTAAATGCTGGAGCCATTATCTTCTTTACTGCTGAGTTGTAAAGGCTACATGCATGGTCTCCAAGACTCCATCTGTTGAGCTTTTCCAACACAACTGTTTTATTTATTAAATCTCCAGATCCCATCAGGAGTGTTCTCTCAAGCCAAGTAAGGCCTGATGGTTTCTTTACAAGTTGTAATAACAGGACTTCTTAACACCAAACAGCTATATCTGAACACATCAAATGTTACTCCAGTGCATTGGAACTCATCTGGGACTGATAAATAGAACCAACAAGAAGTTTGTTATTCAAGTAATTTTTTTTGAGAACTGACGCTATAAGAAACACTCAATTTTTCAAGAAATAACAGCATCATTTCCCAAGATCTAGACTTTCTCAGTTGACTATAAAGTTTTCCATTTGGGTTAGAAATGATCTTTTGGAAATTTCATGAGTTATACATAGTAAGCAATATAAAAAATCTTAAGATAAAAACAACTTCCAGCTGCAAACTATAGTCCACTGTGCTTCTGAGTGTGCCATATTGACACACTTGTCACAACTGTTGTTTCTTGAAAAGAAGTATTCAGATAATTTGCATCATTGAACTGTGGTTAGACATTTGGTGGTCACCCTTTTCAAGTTTGTTCTGATGCCCCTTTCTTGGTTCGCTGTTCACATCTCAGCTATCCCCTTCAGTAAGCTGGAACAGGTACTTGTATGGCCATATAGGAAACATGACTAAATTTGAGAAGGAACCAAAAAAGAAAATTTATTCTTCAATTAGATCAGCTGCCTGTACAATTGACCATGTAGCCACCCTGACAGCTCAGTCAGAACGGTAAATGGACTAGGGAAGAGCAAGCAGACTCTGATAGAGAATCACAGAGTCACAGGGTTGGAAGGGACCTCTGGAGATCATCGAGTCCAACCCCCCTGCCAGAGCAGGGTCACCTTAGAGCAGGTTGCACAGGAACATGTCCAGGTGGGTTTTGAATGTCTCCAGAGATGGAGACTCCACCACCTCTCTGGGCAGCCTGTTCCAGTGCTCTGCCACCCTCAAAGTAAAGAAGTTCCTCCTCGTGTTTAGGTGGAACTTCCTATACTCAAGTTCGTGCCCATTACCTCTTGTCCTGTCACTGGGCACCACTGAAAAGAGCCTGGCCCCATCCTCCTGACACCCAGCCTTTAAGTATTTGTAAGCATTAATAAGGTCACCCCTCAGCCGTCTTTTTTCCAGACTAAATAGACCCAATTCCCTCAGTCTTTCTTCATAAGGGAGGTGTTCCAGTCCCCTAATCATCTTGGTAGCCCTATGCTGCACCCTCTCCAGCAGAAGATGAAAGAAGATGAGAGAAGATGCAATTTATGCAGGAACTCCTGTAAAAGAGATACATGCTCATGTATCTTAGGACTCAAATAACATGAACACTCGCCCACCCCCATTTAAGACATTTGGCATATGCAAGAAACTCTAAAAGAGTTCAGAAGTACAGTGAAACAAGCACACAGGTTTTCAAGGAAAGCTGGTGAGAAGAGTTGTTTGAATTACAGTAGGGCTTTGTGAGCTGTGATTACCACCCCAGCTTTTGGCTTTGCTGGACTATGTCACTCATTCCTGTTAACAAAACAAGCAGTATTCACTTAACAGCAATAACCACTTAACAGAAAAAAAATTATATTTTATTTGACCTTTGAACATGCAGTTGTAGCTGTGTAATATACTGTGTCCTTTCATTTTTTTTATCAGCAGTTAAGGATTAAAGTTATGTTTTGTTTTGACTTTTGCTGTGGCTTTGTGGATGAATGATAATCAGACAAACTATGAGCTGAGTGATGATGACTCAAGCATTTAGTAGAAAATCTTATGGGAATCAAAGCTGGTGGAAAAATCCACCAGGGGAATTCAGAGAAATGTCTTATTATGATATACTAGGAAAATGTGCATATTTAGAACATATTTGGAAAATCAAATACATACATGATATGTATGCATGTGCATGTATGTGCATTTATGGAGAAAATTCAGGTTGCAAACGTGCGAAACATGATACCTGTTGAGATGCGTTCTTTTAATAGGAAGTATGCAGCTTGCTTTTATAAGTCAACGACAGTGAGATTTTTGTGAAGCAAAAAGTACTCTCAACAAATCTAGGTAACAAGAAGGTACATTTCTATAAACCTCTGACCTGAAATTGATAAGTAGAAACAATAAATAGACGTTTTGATGAGCAAAATCAAAGCACATCCAGAGACTGCCTATTCCCTGTCTGTATGAGTGTGGGAGTTTGTTATGTTACTAGGTTTTTCCTTTTCATCATGCACAAACAACTTCAGGGCATCACCTGCTGTTCTCAAGGCATCAGAAAATGCCCTGGCACTTACCCGAATTCAGAAGAATTAACTGAAGAATCATTTGAAGAATTAGAGAAATGGGTGAGGGAAGGCAGAAAGGGAGATAGAAAATGAATATGTTTTTAGAGGCTGACTGATTTGAAGGTGTGACTTTGTGACTGATTCTAATGGAGCAGGGAAGGAGATGATGCTGGACTACAAAGAGATGATGGCTAAGAAATAAAAAGAAAGTAGGAGCAACAGGGTACCACATAAAATACTTCCTTACAGGTCATGGAATTGCTCCAAGGACACTGCTTTAACTTTCTGACCTCTACAAAACCTAGGTGGGCTATTAGCCCACAATAGAAGTTTTACACAAGGTCCTTCCTTGTTTCCTCTGTTTTAAGTGTACCAGATTGTATTTCAAATGCAATCACTTTGTTGGTATGCTGCTTTGGCAGTGGCTTATTAACATTTATTCAGTTTTAATGTCTACAAAGTATAAATTGCCCTTTTGCTCAGGATATTTCCCCTTTTTACCTGAAGTTTTGCCGACTTTTAGGAGTGGAGAACTGTGCTAACAGTTTATAATAAATAAACTAAAGCAAACTCCATCCAGTTTGCAACATCTAATCTGCAAATATTTGGATTTCTAACATCCTCATTGATGGTGATAGCCAGAAAACCTTCCAGTGCTCTCTCCAGAACCTCACTTGTCCGCACAGTGTAATAGGCTCTACAATGAGACCCAATGATCAGGGAATATGGAGTGATGTGAACCAAAGGTAGGGTCTAGCTACCACAGATGGGGTTATATAGAGTTGGCTGCTCCCTCTTTCACATGCACTGATTTTTTATACATGTGTTAAAATGAAGCATTTTCATAGTGTCTCAAAATCATTCCAATTAACTTCAGGGACTTAACTGGAGCATCTATATGAAGAGCATATTCAAGTGCTTAGTTTGGGACTTGGGGAGCAAATCTTTGTGCAAAACCTCAAGGAAATAGCTTAGTTTCAGTTTGCTGCAGTTCTCTGTGCATGGTATGGGATGGTTTGCCATTGTGGTAGTGCTGAAGACTCTGACACTACTTCCTAACATGATGATCTGGTTAATAGGAGCTCACATACACTAGGGCATAGAATAATCTAAAGTATCATCTATTTCCTTTCATCTCTTGTTTGCTCTATAAATGCTGTATGTATAAATGTATATTCTATATAAATGCTTCCTTCCTTCCCCCCTTGGTGTCATCAGCCTGGAGACTCTCCCTGCCTGCAGTCACTCCTCGCTAATGAAGGGGCGCTAACCAAAAATAACTGAAGAAAGAAGCAATGTCTGTAGGACAGCAATATGTGTGCAAGGATATTTGTATTCTAAAAGGGCAATGATTCGTTTCATCTAGTACATTTTATGGAGGCAGGAGAAAAAAATCTTGATTTTTGTGTATCAGGATCACTTTTAAAAGTCCTGTAGAATTTCATAGATAATTATAATTTTTAAACCACTCTTTTAGTATCAGAGATACATGCCTCTACAATTTTATAGCATTGCATAGGGTAGCTTCAAAAAGGTTTATCTTACTATAAAAAGAATAATATAGTGGTTTCTCATTTAGCATGAAATATTAGTGTAAACTGGCATTAGAATTGTGTATCAGTTCATTCTACAAAAAAATTTATACCTACTTCTCTGAGATAGCGTGTTTGTTCCAGAGCGCTACTAAATGGGGGAATTTCCCTGATTTTACACTGATGAATTACGCTCACTGGGTGTCTAACTCCCCTCCCTCAAGAGCAAAGGTATCTTGAAAAAAACAATTTAATTCAAAGGCATTTTGGGTTTCAGTCTGAGTTGGCATAGGGATATTTTGCTGTGTATCAAGCAGACATTAACACTTCTGTATTGCTCTCCAAATCACTAAAACCTGAAGGAACAGTACTATCACAGACCTAATGATACCTAGGCTACTGTTCTGTATCCCTGCTTCCACATTGTCACAGCCTAATTCCCCCTGCCATGTTTCCTGTCATAAAGGTTTTTCTCCCTCAGCCTCACAGTACTTTAGTTTCCAACCTTATCTTCAAACTTCTATCTACTATTCCCTACATACCCAAAATATTAATGGGACAACAACAACATGCTGCTTGCCTGGTAGAGGGAACAGGGTCACTTTGATATCCTTCAGGCACTATTTTGTGTCTTTGACCTACATGCAGCTACCACTTCTTCATGAAGCTTATTCTTAGAGCTGTTACCTGTCTGTCAAATTGTCTGAAAATGGTCTACGGTTTCAAATGTTTTCAGTGAGGTTAATGGGTAGTCAAAAGATTTGAAAGACAATTTTATTACACCAGGATGACAGAAATATTTACACATTTCAGACATAAAGCAGTCCAGCACTGTATTGCACTGTAATAAATTTTTTACAACTCACAGAGACATAAATGCCACATCTAATCGCTATGGAATAGAAATCCTTCAAATAAAATCGAGATGTTTCTTGAAAGAACCATTTGAACACTCACTATGTTTTTCAATTAAAAAACACGTACTCAAAAGTCAAAAACTGAGCAAAACCTCACAATTAACTCTAAGGAAAATATTAATATTGATGGAAAGCCTATCTTTTGTCCATGAACATCTGTCTTTCATATGGCCCCTGGTACCTTTTATGCCTCATTTTTTATCCTACAGCACGCTCACTACCTTACTGCATCCTCCGAAGTCACTAACCAACAACAAGAGAAGTTCTCAAGATCTGGTACAGAATTCACAGTAACAAATTATTTTTTAAAATTATTCCTGCCAGTATTTCTGTATGAATCACCTACATATATCTTGCATATGCAAAGGTACACTTTGGTAGCACAATAGATACATGCGTGTATTTTGAACAACTGGATCTAGTGGTAACTTTTAAGCTTCACCTTGGAGTAGTACCTAAAACATGACTGGGAAATACTCCCAGATTCAACAGTAAGAAAAAAACTGGGAAAACAAATAAATGAAGACTAATCTCCAATAACTGTCAGCTGTCGATTCAGTTTTGATAAGGATGCTTCGTCTCAAAATGGTCTAAAATGATAAATTTTTTAGGCTGGCCTAGAAATCTCAAGAGATAAAGATTTCTTGTGAGATTTCCAGGACTAAATACCTTATGTTGTACTGAAACTGGGGAGATAAAAAGATGTAGTTGAAGATCAAGGAAAGTGCAGAACTTAAAGGTTTGCTATTAAGTTTGAGTTTGTTTCTAAAAATGGGGAAACTCTGAGGACTACAGGAGAGCCCCACATACAGCAAAACCCTGATGTTTTATGCCTCTTACTGTCACTGCTCCTATGTGAACCATGATGTAGTATTTGAGATTGGGACAAACTTTTGCTAACAAATCATGTGAGACTTGCCTGCTTTCAGGTTTCTTAACAAATTTAACTGTGTTTGTTAAAAAGGTTGTTAGGGTTCACAAATGTTTTGAATTAACCTGGGCTCACTTTGCTGAAAATCACATGAAATTAATCATTTTTAAGTTTTGGTTGCAAAGCAAAAAAAGATTTGGCTTTCTAGGATGACTTTGCTCTGACTTTTTATTCACTGGAGCATGAATCTCTACATGGGGACTGATATGGATCCAGACCACAGATATTGCTCAGGAACATCTGTGCAGTGAAAGAGGTAGCTTTGGTACTAGTCTTCCTGCTTTTCTCTGTTGCTGATGCTGTACATAACGCATTTGGGTCTCTGCATGATGTGTGTAGGCCCACCTGCGAAGAACTGGACAGGAACATTACCGGCCTAACTGCTTTTGGGATTCAAGAATCAGAGAGGTGGGGGTAATTCAAATAAAAGCCTAAGACAAACACTTCTAATTTGTTAATTAAGCCCAGCTGATTAATATACTAAAAAGGAAAAGAAGGAAAGGACCAAAAATCCTTTCAAAATAAATAAGTAGGCTGAGCAGTCTGCAACTTAAATTTGAAAAGATTTGTCCAAAGCCATAACTCATTACAAAGAGAAAAAACTTGGTTTTAGAATTGTTTGCTTTGATGAGTTACTTGAGAAACACAGTATGTTATCCCAGTGATATCAGAGATTGCTAATGTGTCAATATGGTTGCCTTGAAGATAATAAGGCTGGATGCTAATCCTATGTCTTATTTTCTTTCCATATTCTATCTTTTTTCGAAATTCAGAAGCTCTCCCAACATCTTGCAGAGAGCAATTAGCAGCTGTTGTCAACCTCAGTTATTTGTCCTCAATTTCCTTATACTTGTCAAAAGAGAAAGAAGTAAGATGAACACATTCATTTTTAGCTGAATTTTTGGAAGCATTCTTGTGGGAACAGCTGACCTTAACCATGCTATACTACCTTCCCTTTTTCTTCTTTTAATCAAAAATCTACAATAACTTGTGACTTTCCTGAGTATCTTACTGAAGTAATTTCCATCTTTCGCTGCCTACTGCTATAAAAACATTTAGGCTTATGCTTCCCAATTTCTCTCCCTTTCTCCAGTAGTTTTATTTATATCTACATGTATTTATTTCACCAAGTGTAGAATTGTCTTCTACTAGTTCTCAAAAAGCCTTCATTTTCACTTCCTTCCAATGGTGGTACGCGTTTCTCAAAGTTTGTACCAGGAAGATGTGATAGACAGAACAAAGGTTTTCATAATATGGAGCTTCACATACTTGAGGGAATTTTTCTTTCACTTTCTTCAAGGAACACTTCATTTGCTCTGAATTTTGAAAAGGAAGCTGTGGCTGCCAGATTCTGACTATTAAACCTCTTCACCAGTATACTCTATTTAAAAGCTGAACTGAACTACTTATTCTAGATTTGGACTGTTTATCATAAATGATAACAGGCTTGAACCAAATACTAACTCACTCTTTATTCATGACAGTCCATATTGATTACTAATTATTGCTATCTCTGCTTGCAGCCTGCTTCACGTTGTTTTCTTTTTGCAGTCTTCGTCTATCTTTTTAATCAAAAGCCACATTTATCCAGACTTGAGACTGGTGGATACCATAGTCTCACTAAATCTGCAGGTAATTTCTTTTGCTTATATCAGGAAGAAATTAATGTTGCTGATGGGAAAAATAATGCCATGCTGTTTGTGATATGAAGAATGGTGCAATAAGTTAGGATGAACTCTAAGCATTTTTGAAATCCACCTAATAAAGGAACAAAGAATGACAGAATTAAAGCTGAGGAAAAATACAACTGTCATTTTACCTCATAGAAGAATTGGAACCAAAGTGATACTGTGACTGGGAAAAAACCCCAATGACTGTACCTGATCAGAACAAACTCTTAAACATAAAGAAAAGGATTTCTTAGGTGGTATTGCATGGCATTTTAATTATTTGCTTTGATTTAGAATCTATGCTTGGTTATTTATAGAGGATGAAAAATATTTAGGTATTTCTGTACAGTGGAAAAACTTGGTTAATTTTGGTGCTACCAAAAGGACAGGAGAGGGTGATGGTACTGCCATGATGAAGCAGACATACTTGCAAGGCACTGAAGGGAATTCATTTAGATCCAACAGGACTTAAGGCACAGTTGCCAAGAGTTGTATCCAGAGGACCTGTTCAGTGACTGTGCTTTCTAGCACTTAGGCTCTGGAAACTCCTGCTAGCTTCAGTGAAGGACCAGATTTGAGCTAACAAGCCCTCATAGAGTGCACAGCGTGGTGCAGAGACACCAAGAAGCTGCATGCATGCAATGTTGAGCTGCCAATGTACTAAACACCGCAAGACCCAAACTTACTGTGTGAGGAGCAGCTGCTGGTGCAGGCAAGAAGGGATGAAAGGCATCTCCCTCTTCTGCACTTCTGGAGTGCACGTGGTCCCACACTCCTCATTCAAAGTGCCAGACCCAGCAGGCTATGGCTGCTCAGCTTAGCTCTGCTCCACGTGAAATGTCCATACCTGAACCGAGGCTCTCTCTGTAGCCACGCGCTGCTCTTCACACTGTGCTGACTGTGACTCATGCTGGCTCCAGACCCGTAGTGCATGTCATCTTCGAGTGTGCACTGTGACAGATATTTCAGGTTATGTTTCACCTATAAGTGGGTCTTTTCACTGTAGGTGCACTGCATGAGTTTCAGCTGAAGTCTTTCATGGCAGCTCTCTGCCTCAAATTGCCGCCTTCTGACTGTGGGATGATAGGAATTTAGCTCAATTGCTCATCTGTGTGTGAAATTGAAGTTGGACTAAAACAAGCTTCGTTTTGCCACGTGAAAAAAGATAATCGTTCTAAGAATTTCTAGTGCCTAAGTGATTTGGATAGGAACTTGAACTTTGGCAGTAAGCTATCATCCTGGTGTAGCTGTTAAAATCTGTCCAGCTTGGCTAAAGTATCTGAGAAATACCAGTTTGCAAGTGCAATGTTATGCCTGTGTGCAATGCATGTGTTCCAGCCTCCCCTGGCGCTTCTGTAGCAGCCACATAGCATATCTGCTCTTCAACACAACAACTTAATCTGCAGCTGGCCTGGGCTTCAAGGTCTGAGTAGTACTTTCCTTGCAAATGCTTTTTCCAGTTGTTGGGGACCTCTTGACATGATGGAACTGCTTCTCCATGCTGTCGAGGTTACTCATGGACAGAAGTGAGGACTATCAGAGGACATTAGAGGATCTCAGGCAGTCATGGGAGAGTTTAAAAGTAAATATAAAAAAAAAAAAGAACACAGAAGGAGGACAACGGAGATGAAAGAGTTGGAGATACGGAAACTAAGAAGATCAAAAAAGAGGGCAGGGGCCACTGGTGATAAGAGCAAGAGTCTCTGACTGGAAAGTAAGGAGTAATTAGAGGAAGACATGGAAGAATCTAGGAGTGGATGGGGGTGTTTGAAATCACCACAGTGTTAGTATGTGGAAATGAAGCCAGGAACTGCACATCCTAATAACTTCTTTGCTGTCTTTGCTGTGAGACCCGCTTAGCAAATCAAATGCTTTTTCCAACGCCAGGGATCATCCACTCCACTTTACACGTAGATCGCGGAGAGAAAGCTGAAATATTAAGACAGATCTGGCTGCTCTGAATGCCACACAGTACTCATATTTGTAGAGGAGAGCTTGTATGGAACTGGCAGGTGTAAGGGCTCGGTGTTTCTGAAGACCAGAAATGTCAAACGGGGAACTTGGACGATAAAGAGTTATCACCCAGTGACTGTTTGGAAAAGCATAGTGAAAGTGGCTAGGTTAGCTCTTGCTGGAAATGGGGGATAGACTTTCTGAACTGCTTTAAATATGAGACTTTTCTGAGTCCTATCACCCGTCTCCCTGGTTTTAATGCCGGCATCAAACACAACAACAGTTATCAGAAACAGGTTCATCCACTCCATAGCCCAGACTTACTCCCAGGGTAAGAAACAGTCTGTCTTGTAGGAAACTCTAAACCTGTCAGTTTTTCACTTGAATTTGCAATATCTTTTAAGATAGTTGTCATTGGATAAAATACTAAATATTTATGTAATTGCAGTAATGTATATGCAGTAATGTGTACTTAACACACAGTGGTACAAATGAAGTATGACTCTTCTGCAGGTGTGCATATGATACCCTCCTTGCCATTTTACAGTTTGGGATCCAAATTTCAGTGTAACAAATTTTGCTCGTAGCTTTTAGTATATAGAATTATTGCTTCCTTTGTGGGTCATTGAAGTGAAATAGGAGGATGCATGTGTAACTATGCCTTTATATTTCTGTAATTAATGGTGTCTGAGAGGAAAATAAATACTTCAAAAGCATGGAACTGTTGCAGAGAGAATATATTCTGTTGCATGCTAACAAACTACCATTCATTACACACTGTGTGGATGAAATGACATAGAGTAAAATGCTTTTGGGGAACTGAAATTGCTTCCCCTCATAGAGAAGATGGAATTTCATAACAATGACGGTGTTGGGTCTGGAGGAGAAAAACGTACTTTGTCAGTACTATAGATAAATACATATAGACAACTTATGTACATACAAACACACATGGGAAAATGTAGGTATTTATAGATTCTCACTCTCAATTTGTAAAATCTCCTATGTAAATCTCTGACAGGTTTGAAGGATAGCAGCTTCTTCTTGGATAGGCATTATCATAAAGGAAATTGTTTGAAGATGTCATTTCAATTATATACTTATTTTCTTTAGCTCAAAGACAGTTACAAAGTTTAAAAAAGAGGTATTTGTATGTGCTGAGTAACCCTCTCTTCTGGAAGCCCTTAATAATTTGCATAATTTTAGTCAGAGAAGAAGCTGTCTTGAAGGATGAGAAAGTTAATATAGAAGCGTCTGTAGGATAATGGATCATGATTTTGATTATTATCGAGAACATACGGAAATTTCTGATTATTGAATAAATGGTATCACAAAAATATATTGTATTTAATAATTTCTTTGAATCGTGTTAATATTTCTTGAGATCATTGAGGAATATACACTGACAGTGGTTTAAGATACATTAACAAATCTCAGTCTGCCTACTAAACTCTTAAGTGGGATGCAATTTATTCATGGGTGAATGTATTCTTTTAAGAATTGTTTATTTGGGACAGGAATTATGCATTTGTGTTTAACATTTCATCTACTTTTATGAAATTGTACTTGATTTTTTGAAAGAATGATGTAACTAAAAAAAAAAAAAGGTCTGAACATTAAAAAATTAAGGAATCATGAGATTTTCCCCTTCCAGTCATAGGCTGAGTTTTTCTCCATTTTCCCCATTGCTGTAACAAACACAAAACACATTCAGGGATGTTGTGGTGGAAAATATTTCCATTTCCTTACTTAAAAAACATTGTAGGACAGTCCAGAATTTTAGCTCTTAAAACAAAACTTTTAGTTTGAAGTACCCTTCTGTCTGTCCTACACATTGCAACCCTCCAACCAAAATAGAAAATAATACTATGGTCCTGCAGAGGTATTATATGCGAGCAGACTTACTGTTAGGTTTTTCTTTTTGAAAATAGGGTTTTTAAAAACATTTACAGTAACATAGAATCTGTCACAGTGGCATAAAGCTACTGAGAGGCAGACTGAGGTTACTCTGTATTTATAAAGAAGACAACAGGCTGTAAATATTTCAAAAATCACTTGAAATAGAGTTGTCTTTGCTAAGTATACTTGCAGTGTTACCTTATAAGGCTGTACACCTTTTTTCCCCCCCTCTCTCTTTTATTTGGTCCCACCTAATTAGTAAAAGTGCTAGCTTTTTAAGTGGTATTTAGTTTCTGGGGCAGGTGTGGATCTGTCACTTTATTCAGATCAGAGTTAAAGGGTGCTGTTATTTGAAAGAGGACAATTAATGGAGATACTATTGACAATCAAATGAGATTTCTTTCAGTTTCAGAGCTGTCGTCTGTTCTTATCTTCAGAAGAGCTGTCTCTTTATCCTGTTTCCTTTCTAAAGGATGAGAATACCTGTTATATGCTTTGTAAGGATTGTATACTTCCTTAAGGTGACAGTATGCATTACATGTTCTTCTCCTTTTTCTTTTGGGAAGGACTTTTTGTTCTTGTGGAGTGGGCTAAGGTCAGAGGTTTGATTCCCAGACTTCTCAGTTTGGACTTGGAAAAGCTGTGGCAGATGCTTTGATATCTTCTTCTGCCCTCAGTCTTGTGTTAGAGAGACTGTGACAGATAAAGGGGTTACTTGGTCTCTGTACGCAGTGATTCCCTGCCTTTGGGGTGGAGTTACAAATGAGGCAGTGGAGTAATACTCACACATCAAGATCACAACTCAAGACCAGACCTATTTACTTGGCTGCCTCCAGTGAATGTTGGCTTTCACACACTTGGTAGAAATTGCTGAGGCAAATTCATGTGCAGGTTATGGAAACAGTTATCAAATGGAGCAGTCACCTGCTTTGTAGAGGAAATTGAAAAAGCATATACTCATATCACTCAAATACACATTTACAAAATATGTGAATACTATATCAAGTACATGCAGTCATCGTGTAATGGTAAAACAGATTTGCTCCAGAAAGGCTAAATTCAGAACAGTCTCACATACGAGAACACCAGGTTGCCTCTACGTCAGACCAAATCACAGTAAGAATGGAGGTGAAACTAAGAATGTGCCATTGCATTTAAAGCCTGTGCTGTTCTGGATTACATTTGAGTGAACATTACTAATTTAAAAATATTTAGAAAATAATCCCTCAGAAATACAAAAATGCAGTGTTCCTACCATGATACAATTGAACTATAAATTCTAACTATATTTTAAAAATACGGTGTTTGAACAGCTGTTTTAAACAATACAACCAATAGGATATCAGGAACAGCTGCTGACCTGGGATATACTGTAAGATGAATAAACAGTTCTCACCATTCTCCTGAGACTCTGAATGACTTTCCTGAGCAGAGAGACAAAAATGGGTACAGAACACAAATCTTATCAGATTGTTGGCAGGATGAATGCATGTAAATGGACTCATAATGCTGATTTAGATGTCTTATCTATGCTGATTTAGCTTCACCAAAATCCATAATAAGAGAGTATCAACACGGACAAAAATAGGCATACACGAAATAATCGAAAGAGGAGATAGAGTGAATAAAAAAATTAAGATGTGGAACAGGAGAATCACATTTCTTCAAGTAAGAACTAAATCAGAATGGAATCCAGTTCATCATCTCTGTAAGAGATACTGTGTCATGATGACAGTGACTTAGGATGTACTGTGGAAGCATATTCATAAAGCCAAATTCTGCTCCTTGCTGGACGTTTATTCTTTGAGCTCAACGAATTAACATTTGGCCCATAATAAAAAACCTTTAGATTCCTTTAATAGCTTGCAGTATTCAGTAGGACTTTCAATCAATGAAAAGAGAAATGGATTTTTATGTCTGGTTTTTGGATGTGGCTATGAATTAAAGTCACGTTGAAATATATTTCCCTTTCCTTTTATTTTAAGAAAGATTTATGCCAAAAGTCTTTGTTTCTTCTCATGAGATTGGTTTATATATTTATTCTTATGACGAGCTTACCAGAAAATGTTGATGTCAGAGTACGTGGAAATTGTACTAGAAATGTTACCAATAATGGATTTCTTTAAAGTTGTTTCCCCCGCCGAGTCTGCAAACCTTTAATGCTTGAGAGTGGAGAGCACGCTTGGATTGCCAGGAATAAAAACCCTGAGACTTTAGGATGAATTATCTGTATCTCTTTGGCAAGCAGAGATGGATGGAAACTACTTGGCTGTCTCACAGTATTTATTCTTATTACTGTCTTCTTTCAGTGAGCTTAGTAGCACCCAGAGAAAACTCATACTTCTTCCCAACTCTCACCACTTGTGCCTGCAGCACTGCTTCTAAGAAGGCTTAATGGTTGGATGAGGTTATTTTCTGGAAGAACGATGAGCTGAAGCTGTACTGGACAATTTTGCAACCAGAAAGCAGGCTAGGAAGCTGAGATGCTACTCAGTGTAATCCCTTTTGGCTGAAAGAACACCTTACAATCATTTATTTCAATAGCTTAGGAGCACTTAGGAGCTCCTTGCTTCTTGCACACCCATTCGCCCAAAGAATAACTCCCGTCGTCTGTGGTAGATACAAAGACACAGTCACCACCAGGTGAATGATGGTCCTGGTTCCACATCAATTTACATTGACTGCAAAGCTTTTGAAATCACCCACTGGCGCAAAACAAGGCCATATCCTCAACCTGATTAGTGACTGCAGCTACTACCTCTCCTCTGTAGTTGCTTTGCAGCTGCACTGAATGGAGCTGAAGGCCTTGAAAAGGATTGTTAAATAGCAGCAAGCTTAGGGATATTTTTTCAGAAGTAACAGGTTGGTAACACTTGTGGCATATTAAGAGGTCTCTGTCTCTTCTGTAACTCTCTGATACTTTGTTTCTGTTCCCTGCTGGAGGTTTTCCACTCTCCTCACTTACAGCACAGCCATGTACGCAGTGTACTCTGTGGGGATGGATGAGCTGAAGGGGAGGAAACCTCTGGCAGGAAAGTGACAGCAAGTGGCTGATGGAAGAGACAGAATCCCATCTGCTGCTGATAGAAAAGAAATTTTCTCTGTTACTAGCACATCTGTTTTATGAAAGTTGCAACCCTCTGCTGAGCTGTGTGCCAAACCCACCATATGTGTGGTTGTAAAGACTGCAGAAGGTGGCCCATTGTGAGGGAGCAAGGAGATATAGTCCAACCAGATAATATCTCGTTCACATCCTATTTTCCTTTAAACTATAAACATACCTTGCAACCAAGCCAACATCATCAGCTATACCCTCTGTCATTACTTGAAGGGCAAGGACTTCTACTTCCCGTCCTCAAGGGGCAATACAGTTACTTAGCGATCTGCCAGCAGTGCTGTGGAGGGGTATCATGCAGTATTCTTTGTCATAGGGGGGTGGCAGAGCAGTGTAAAACGAGGGCCTTTTGTTGGTCTTGCTGTGGTTACTGTGTGCCTGTCTGGGTGGGAATCTCTGGAGGAAGAGGGGGAACGCAGAAGCCCAACAAGCAACGGTGGTACTAGTTTCTAACATTTTATTTTACTGTGTTTTGCCCAGAAGATTTGAGTACCCTATCTTTTGAAGGGTTATCATGTCCCCCTGGGGTCTTGGCAAGGTTCATTAAGGAAAGATTATAGGTAATTTCAAATCAAGCCTTTGGCTGACCTGCAGTTCTTTTGCTCTGGGCTAAATGCTATTAAATCTGTAGTAATTTTTTATTCTTCTAGTAGAATTCATGAACAATGTGTAGGATAGTATAAATGAGATTCTTTTCCTTGTTTTTAGTCTTCTTAAGCTCTTCTAGGTTGAACATGTAGGAGAGACTATGTTGGTGTAATCCAAAGACACTTGGTAGGAGGTGGGAAATTTTCAGGTAAAGCAGTATTGTGCACAGTAATGATGAAGTACTTTTTAAAACGGGACCCAGCATGTCCTGGAGAGTAATTGCCAAATTATTATCCATGTTTGTTTCGGTCAGCATTGAGCAGGAGTGGAGATGATGACAGTTAATAGATGCTTCTCATTTGACTGAAAACACCTGCTGAAATGATGCTGCTTCATAGCTCTCCAAGGGGTGGAATGCGAGTGGGAATCATCAGCAAGAATACCTAATGAAATAAAGAGGTTGGAAGGCATTAATTGCTACTCCTTTCTGTAAAGCATTGCCGTTTGTCTTGCTGCTATTGAAATTTGGATTTATAAATCCAGTGCAGATATCATAACCAGGTGTGGTGCCAGAGGAAGCTCTACTTGTTATGTCTTTTTCTCTTTGCTCCTCTCATGAATTAAGATTATCAAATATCTGAGAGATAGGACTGCAGTATTTTACAGTATTAGGAAATGTAAAAATATGACAATTCTGTGGAATGTTACAGAGATGGTTACTCCAGCACAACCTGCAAATAGGCTGTAAGAATGTAAACTCTTAAATTGTTTGAATTATGAAGTGACTGGGGAGAATGGGATAGCATGACGTAAGAGGAGCTGAAGAACAGATGAGTGCCAGGAAAGGCAGAAGCAGCAGGTGAGACGTCCCCTGTGATCAGTGGAAAGTAGGTGTATCCTTTGGATCACTAACTGGATGAACAAAGGGGGAACAGAGATGGTGATGTTTGTGATACGTTTGAGGCCCTTCTCTGCTAAAACACCCTGTGAAGCCTTAATTTGAAGGCTGGGGTCAAGGAGAAAATTGATCTTTTTGGTAACTGCATGAACCTTCAATACATCTGGCCTGTATTAAGAACAATGGGTGAATTGAAGAGAGTATGATAACTCTACCTGACAAATGCAATATTGGAACTCTGCAGGGAAATTACAGCTGACATGTTTAGCAGTTCTGATTTTAGATTTGTGACTAAACACATGTTGTTAATTTTAGTGTATATGTAGAAAAAAAAAATATAACTTGTTGGCTGGGGGGAAAAAATATTTTCCTTTAGTTGCCAAGATAGATATATCATAGGCAAGCATTCCTTGACACTTACAGAGATGTTTATACAGCCTGCAAGCAGAGATCATAGACTGGTCTTGCTATGGCATAACATCAGACTGAATGAAATATTCTATCTGTAGGTCTCCTGGTGAGGTTTGAGCAAAAGCTCCTCTTATGCAATGGCTTAAAATGAAAAAAAAAAAAGCAAAAACAAAACAGGGAAGAGTTGAAGTTCATGAAGCTTAAGATCGCTGTGACTAAGGAGTCCAGGTGACCCCTACTGCCAGGACCTCGCACAAGTTTCAGAGCAGTTTAATGGCCAGTTACTGATCAGTGCCATTTCAAAGCAGTTTCTGTGGGGCTGCATTTCAATATATATGTGGAGAGAGACTGGGAGCGATTGACACAGAGAGAATGACTGACAAATTGACTGTCATTTTTAAGAGAAGACATGACTGTATTTTCTGAATTCCCTTCTGGTAGCTGAACATGAAAACTTGATGACAATCAAAACCTGTCACATTTTCCTGCTGCAAATAAGATTTCTCGTCATTTCACTGACCATACAAGTACTACCCTGTGGAAACAGACAAAAAATTCTTTTATTTTTAGAAGTACAAACCAGAGAAAAATTATTATACTATCTATATGGTCTGTATAGTATTTAGCAAGGCTTTAAAAATTACTAGTGTTGCATGCTGAGTTTAAACTCGTTTAATAATCAATTATGAGATTTGTCCCAAAATGTTAAAATTGGATGGAGGTCTAGCTTAGACCACTTTTTGGGAATAGGTATTCTTACCCCAGATGAACACAGGAAAATGTAATGCCACCTATGAAACATACTGTTTAACTACTCTTTTGCTTATGTTTTTCAGCTTGTACGTGTACTGTACAATGTCCTGTCTTTTGTTGTTGTTTTGCAGATGCTGTGAAGAGTGTAGTTTTTCCTATTATTATTTCAGGTTGATTTTCATAAATTGTCTAAAAGTTCAAGGAAGAATATAATTTTTCTAACTGCTTGTCAAATACATGCAATGCACTTGCTCTGAAATGCAGACAGGAGTGAAGATTTCTCAGTTCTGAATTCAGCTGATAATTTGATAATTTATTCTTATCACTTTGCTCTTTCACATGTATTGGCTCTGCTGTGCTGACAAAAGTTGACAACGAGAGAGGACACAGTTGCAAAAATATTCTAGGAATATTTATTCCCATGTATAAATTAACTTACATTCACCATCTTACAATTTTTGCATCTTCTAGTTTTTTAAGTGCTTAGGTTTTGTTGACATATCTGTTCCTGGGAACGAATTCCCAAGCACCAGCCTACATAGCAATCAAGCTTAACTGTGCACCAGAAACTTTTTGTGTCAGATGTGCTTAATCTCTCTTTCATGATAACATCAGATGAGTACCAACCTTACACTTGAAATTTAAATAAGATGGGGGTCAAAGGCAAGTTCACCACTTCCAACAAATCAGTGAATGTACAATGGTAGGCTTTAGCATCTATTTTACATGTAGTTAAACGTAGTGGCAATGGAGGGTAGTGGGCAAGAGGCTGTGCGGTAAAACATTATTTTTCTAGTATGTTGTCATAGTATGTAATAATGGCTAGTAATACCAGTGGAGTTACTAATCACTGGTCCTTTGTACTAGTGGGAGGGAGTACAAAGGAACACAAAGATGAGTTAATTGAAAAGCTTACATTTGTATTTTTTTGTTCACCCAGTTTTGTTCTTTGTTTGATATTTACTAGGACTCCAAAGCACATCTGAAATGGCAGTTCAGACATCCTCTGATAACAGAAAAGTAACAAGGTGAAAAAAGAAACTCTGAATAAAGTTATCTTCTTTTTTCTTTGGGTTTCTTCCTCATGGGAGGAGGAGAGGAATAAACAAATATGGCTTACTGCTAAGACTAAAACAAGAAATTCATATTTCCACTATTCAGAGGTAGACTTTTGAAAAGGCATTTCAAATGCTTAACACCCAGAGGTGGGAAGGCAGCTTTCTGTTTCTTAGAAGCCCATAAGAAGTGTTTGCGGAGAGGGATGAGTGCAAGAAGAATGCAACTGATGCTGATTTTTTTTTTTTAAGAGGGAGTAGCTGAAGAAAAGTAATCGTAAAAATTCCCCAAATATTTTGATTCTCAAATTGTTTGACTAGGGACCCTCCATATGGACATCTTGTTCTACACAGGTACCTAGAGAGAAGGCAGAAGTTGCCTTGATGTTCACCTTACTGAATGCAGCAAGGCTTGGATCTGAAATCAAGGGCCAGACAATGTTCACAATGAAAGGACATCTTTCATGGGCATTTTTTCTATTTTGAAAATATATGTGAGAGGTTAGACCTGAGAAACGATGCTGTCTTGTTTCTTTGTGGCTGTGCTAGATAGGAAATGGGGCTGGTGTGAGACTTTGTGATCACCACAAAGCAATGCTCCCACTAGACTTTCTGAGGGCAAGGGATGTGGTCTAGTCACAGCTAGGATCAATGACTTTGCATCTCGGCTTTGAAATGATCATGGTAGCTACTGCACATTATAACCTGCGGAAGGAGGGTCAGTATGTTTGTGTTGGGACTAAGGAGATGCAGAAGCATCCTGAAGTAAAAATGAAAGCCTTTCGGCTGTCATTCAGTAACAGGTTTTTCCCCTGCAGAATATGTTTGGAGGGAGAAAGAGCTACACAATTCAACATATCTAGTTCAGATTTTGCTGCTATTTAAAAGGAAGTTGATGATACAGGGTTATCAATAGTAAAGAAAAGAATTCTCACTCTAAAATGCTGTGCTTCGAAAAAATAACATTGGTGTGTTATTGAGGGGGAAGTCAGAGAAAAGTACTTACTGATGACTGAATGAGCATGAGCAAAATTCTACAATTTACTTGGAAATGTGATAAAAAATGAAAAGCACTTTAGCGTATTAGGGTGATCATTGGAGCATCACCTGAGGGAATTATAATCCTGAACCATTTTAGTGAATGCTTTAGGCTGCCATGAAGTGAAATTAACCTGTTTATAAGAAGAGGGACTTGCCCACCATAACATGAAAGATTTACCTTCTTGGTTACTTTGCAGAGCTTCATGAGGGGAAAAAATGATGTTTTCTGTTAAATAAAATTATGGGAACAGGACTTGATTCCTGGTTTCTGAAGATAAACAGAAGCCAGAAATATACATATACCATGAGAAAAGATGATACATACTCTGTAGATAATAAGCAGAACTGATTGATGCTTTCAGAATACCTTTATTTCACTTGTTTGCCAGAAAGCCAAATTGGCTGTGCATAAAAAGAAATCTCTTAGCACTCAATGGTCAGTAGAATGAGCTGTGTGTGTGTGTATACACATATATACATATATATATATATATATTACTGTTTCTGGCCTCTTTTAAGTGAATAGGGTAGAGGGAGGACATTTTGGCTGAAACACTAGACTAATCTGCAGTAATCCACAGTGGGATGCAAGACCTTTCAAGACTACCTGTGAGCCTTGATGTTAATATCTTTTTCTCAACACGTTTTATCTTGTGCAGCTCAGTTTGACCTGGACAGTATGTCCAGCTACAGCTTTTGCTCAGTGGCCAATTAACTATTTCTAAACTGTTGTATTTGTTTGCCATGTTTGATCAATAGTCTAGACAAACGATTTCCAGACATGTTTGTTGTATTCACTCCAGCTATTCCAAGTTATGTTGATTGGTCACATAACTCATAGCACTACTCGAGTACTGTGTCCAGTTCTGGGCTCCCCAGCTCAAGAAGGACAGGGAACTGCTGGAGAGGGTGCAGCATAGGGCTACCAAGATGATTAGGGGACTGGAACACCTCCCTTATGAAGAAAGACTGAGGGAATTGGGTCTATTTAGTCTGGAAAAAAGACGGCTGAGGGGTGACCTTATTAACGCGTACAAATACTTAAAGGCTGGGTGTCAGGAGGATGGGGCCAGGCTCTTTTCAGTGGTGCCCAGTGACAGGACAAGAGGTAATGGGCACAAACTTGAGTGTAGGAAGTTCTGTCTCAACATGAGGAGGAACTTCTTTACTTTGAGGGTGGCAGAGCACTGGAACAGGCTGCCCAGAGAGGTGGTGGAGTCTCCATCTCTGGAGACATTCAAAACCCGCCTGGACACGTTCCTGTGCAACCTGCTCTAAGGTGACTCTGCTCTGTCAGGGGGGTTGGACTCGATGATCTCCAGAGGTCCCTTCCAACCCTATGATTCTGTGATTCTGTGATTCTGTTCTTCGATAGTATGACCAAAATATTTAAATAAGAAAAAAAATCAGTATGTAACTAAAAATGGGCGTCTGATTTATTCAGATAATCACTGTTTTGCCAAATGTTTAGGGTTTACTCATATGCATGTAGTAAAAAAACCCATAAAATTCCTGATAATCCATTTGTAAAGATGTAAATTTACCACCATTTTCTTTACATCTAAACCAAATCAATATTATAATGAACTTGGCTTTTCTTCTGTTGGAAGTGAGAGATTCTCTTTGGTTTTGTTGTAAACAAACTGAACATGAGATTGCTTAATTTTTAATTAGAGCAATTAAATATCTGGGAAAATTATAAAGATAAGCTTAAAGTGGAGTCTCTTTCAGCTTTGATTGGTGTGAATTAAGAACAAAACAACTGGCTAAAAACATCAGTACCTGCTAAATTATTTCGTTGGTACTGATGCTAAAATATCTATTTCTTCATGCTCAATGGAGATGGCATTTAATGTTTAAAATATTTTGCTTTAAGTCATTGGATTGTTGTCCAATGTAATGAGTCAAAGTCGTCGTTAATGATATTTCTTATTAGTTCAGAAAAAAATTGTGCCTACCATTACTTTCAGATTTGAAGTTTGAAGAATAAATTGCTTCATTTTTATGTTACTTGGATTTTGAATTATTCCCAGTTTAACAGTGACTAGTGAAGGAGTTACTTTAGTTTATTTTGTTCTTTATGGAATTACTTGTATATGTGCTTCAAAGACAACCCATTTCTAAGGGAGCAGGGAACACGGAGACAGATGCTTTGGAAAGACTAAGTAGAAGCTAGTGGAAATAACCCCTAGGACAAAGGAAGTTAGCGTTTCAGTTGAGAAGATGAATAGCTTCTTCCTCTGGAAATGTTTGTTTGTAGAGGACAGACTTTTCATTAATAAAGATGTTCCTTGTTACCAATGCTGAGCTATGTCAATCCTAAGGTCAAGTATAGGGTGTGCACTTGTGGTGTCTAGCAAGGCTGGACAGCTGTTTATCTCTATAGTTGATGTTAATATTGTCGGACTTTTAATTGTCATGGTAAAGTCACTGGGAGCAGATTGTTCCCTGTCTTTAGGCAAGATGAAGGAGGATTAAAATCCCATAAAGTAAACAGAGCTGGAATTGGGTGGTATGGTGAGTAGACTTCAGGTGCAATGCCCAATCTGCCACCCACTTTCAGGTGTGTAGAGATGATGAGAAATGGAAATAGCAACAGCTGGACAAGTGGAAAGATGTGGGCAAACTGCAGACTTGGTGAGAGACCTGAAACAACAGTGCTGGCTCTGTCAATGAGCTTTTTACACAGAGATGAAATTCACAACTTGTACTATCTAACATTTCTAAAATGGCCTAAGATCCTCCAGTGAAACTGCCTATGTAGTATTATTGTTTACATATGATGCAGAAGGAGCCCATGCACATGTATAACTAGACAGAGAAAACCAGGAAGTCTTTCATCTAACTTTTTCCAGAAGTCTGGAATATTTTTTTTATATTACGGCAAATATCTACAAGTATCTATTGTTATGAGGCATCTGTGGTGAATGCCTTTTCATGGTATTTAAATTTAAACAAAACAACTAGGGTCTGGAATTTTTCCACAATAAACTTGGAGATTCTGAGGCACCTTCTTCAGCTGCTTTAATTACTACATGATACTACATTTCATGCTTAAAGAGGAACAAGAAAAGACGTGTAGTGTGAGACATTGGCCATTACCGAGGTTTTAAAGGAATAGGTCCATTACGTGGACAAAATGGACTTTCAACCAAAAAGAATTATTTTTCCACTGTGAGGGAAGGTTTTCATTATTGTTTGACAGCATTGCTGAGCAAACCAGGTGCCATCAACTTTTTAACTTAGTTTCGAGAACCTGATCTCTGTCAGGACACAATTGTTCCTGATGTACGTTGACAGCAGTGGGACCGCTGTCAGGGCCTGGCAAAAGAAGAAGAGATCAGTGTTAACTTCACTGTTAACTCTTTTTATCCTCTAAGTCTCATCTGCAAAGGAATCAATTTTTCCGCTTTCCTTCCCGAAAACAGAGACAGTGTTTTCTTCTTTTCAGCCCACCACTTCCAGTTATGTTGCCAGATGATGACTGACTATCAGATCTGTCACTGAGCCATGATCTATCTCTGGGAAACCTCATGGCACTTTCTAGTCATCCAATAGTACAGCAGAGACATCAACAGAAAAAGTACTACTATCCAGGAAACCTTATTCTTTTGGACTCTAACTGTGGGAAGCTGTTTACTTTGTACTTGAATTTGGTCAAAAGGGACTTGTTTTTTGGCATGTGTTGGTACAGTTCCCATAGTGATATGACTTCCTGGTGTGCCACATAGACCAGACAAGTGATGCCTGAAATTTACACCCTTACTTAATGATATTTAACATCTTGTAAATTAAGAAATGAAAAAAAATTACAGCAGGGTGAGCAAAAAATAATTTTCACAGAGTATAGCAAGGAGACAGATATTTGGGGGTTACCATTTATTCTGGAGGGCCAATAAGGGTCATTTTGGATGAGTAGGTTCTCAAAGAGAAATACATAGCGTACACACAAACTGCATCATTCCTAATTTTTCAGTGTCTTTGGATGAAGTCTTTCACTGCCTTTTTATTTTTGTGATTACACACCACTCAATATATATAGAAAATATATATACATATTTTGCAGGCCAAGAGAGACTCAAGTCTAGAGGATGAAATATTAACCTAAACACTTTTTATTCAAAGCCCCGGTAATACAGAAAACAATTAACTAATTGGAAAGACCAGAAAACTTGTGTAGGGTGATGATGAATTTGAACTGGCTTAGCTCTGTTGGTTTGGGTCCCTCCTGACATTTTGAAGTATTTTGTGGATAAAACTGGTAACATTCATACTGTGTTACCCGCTCCCATTAAACCGCATTGATATCTTGCAGGGGAGAATACACATCATCTGCTAACTTTCAATCTTTGCTGCTTGGAGTCCTTACAATAACTTTGTGCCACTGGTGTTTCACTGGAGTGTTGAAGTGAGTTCATCCCTCAGGAAATGGTTATTATCCCCATCAGGAAGGGAAAGGTGTGACTAATCTTTAGAGCTTGTCAGTCTTTGCTCAAGAAATCCAGAGCACTAAGAGTCTAGCCATTAAACATTGCCTCATCCATCCTGTCACTGAGTCACAGACTAGAAAAAATGTGGCAACTTCTTGGTGTATAAATGCCTGAATCTCTTCCACTCTCGTTCACACAGGTGCCATCTGATTGAAAACCTGGATTTTCAGTTGTGCAAGAAAAGGCAACTGTAACCATTTAGTGCTTTTCCTTCTCTTGGGGAAGGAGGTAGGAAAGGACAATGCCAGCTTTTGTGGTTTGGAATAAAAATTTGGCTCCTATGGTGTCTCAAGCACAGCAGGCAAGTGCTTTTTCGCTGAAATGTGAAGTGTTGATTTTTACATGAGCATTTATGGATGGTTTGGCATCATAAACGGTCATTTCCCTCCCTGTATTTCCCTTACCTCCTATAGATGTCTATAGGGATTATTCTGATCTGGAAACATATGTACCATGTGAGGCACACAAAGCAGAGCCAGCTCTTTCTCTGAGAGGACCCAGGGTCTTAGCATTTGCCCTCTTGTGATTCAAAGCAGCTTTTGGTGTACAACACTGGACTACGTGATAAAGCCCTCAGCCCACGTTATTTGCTTTTTGGAGACTGAGAGCATAGAGAAATGGATGCAAGCCCAAAAAAGTAGGTTTGTATAAGTATTACTTGTTTTCTTCATAGCCTCACTCTGTACATACATAGCCTGTAAGTATGGTTGTTTAGCATGTATATATGTTAAACAAAGACAGGAATTTACATGGATGCTCTTTTGTTCTTGAAATCAAAGCATATAAACAGGACACTTTAAATGTAGTTTCTGTCGGGGCAGACACAGAGTATGTTTATATTGGGTCAGTAATGATAACTTTGTGGAGGGGAAACAATGTGAGGACAATTTGTTGGGCTATGCTCTGATATCTTTTATTTAGTATAACCTTTAGTAGCTCCCTTTGTATTTGGGATGTCAAGAGTTGTTCAGGAAGAAACAAGGACTCAGAGTTTGGCCCAACAATTTGAATCATGAATTCCTTAAAGCATTAGAAGTACTTGCATTTAAGATGTTAAATAAAAGGGCTTATGAACAACAGAAACATGAAACAAGTATCTTGGAAAATAGCTTCCTTATATGAGAGTGCTTTAGTAAGTGCCATTTGCTTGATTTATGAACACATTTGGAAATAAAAATAATTAGCTCTAATAATAAATGTTATATTAGGAAACACAAGAGCTAATTTTACAGCTGTATCCTGATCTCAGTGACTTTGACCTTGACATACAGTGCAACAATTTCACAGAGTTTTTTTCTTCCCATTAAGATGATGAAATATTTCAAAAGCCACTGAGAAAGAAAGAGGGTCAGAGAAATGGACTTTCTGTCAAGATAAATCTTTTATCTCTTATGAGCACCCTGCCAGGGGCATTTGTTTATTTTACTGTCAAGATGGTGCAAAGATCAAGAATCGTGTTAGGAAAGGGCAAGCACCAATTAAGTGTGAAAAAAGATCAAAATCAAAGTAATCAGAAAAGCAGCTGATCCAGGGAGAAGGTACAGTTTGGGTGAGAACCTGACGATAAATGAGGTGAGAATAAAGGTAAAACAGGAGGGGTTGTGAGCCACAGGACAGGAGACATAAAAATGGAGAGACAGTTAGAGAAGGGAGCAATAGGTAGAAAACCCTCTGGAAACCATCAATCATACTGTGCATTTAAATACATAGATCTAGACAATCAGCTACCTTAGGATCAGCCCCAAAGGAAGCATAGATATCAGTTTTAAGGGGGCAGTGACCGACCTGAGGGAGAATCAAAGCAAAGACTATGAAATTCAGAATTCATGACGAAATATCTGGGAGAGGGGGAGGGAATGCAAAGGTGTTATCTATTTTGTTTTAAGAGCGTGTCCCCAGAACATAAGCATCTTAACTGTTTGAAAGGAAGTATGCCATAACTTCAAGAAAATGCTGTGTGTATGTTAGAGGATAGTGGCTTGTGCAACGTGAAAGAAAATATATTCAGAGAAGACAAGCAGTTGGAGTTCTTACAACCTGGTCCACAGCCAGGATCCCTCCTTGTTGTCAAAACTGTGTAATGAGAAAAATCTGACCTCTGTGAATTGTGTACAACAAGGAACATCTGTTCTAAGGAGGTGCTGTTGAATAGACAGCTTGCTTATGCCACTAAGTTGTTAGTGCTGTCTGCAGTTTTCCCCTTTCCATTTGTGAGTCTTCATCTCAGTATATCAGTTTGCTTCTATAAAATTATTCTTGCCTTGCCTTTGGCACAGCAGTCAGAAATGAAATCTCACCAAAGTTCTCAGGAATGCATATTAATAATTGCATTAAGTAAATTAAGAGTACAGTAATCAAAACACCTTTGTATTGTTCTTGAAGTATATGAACGGTGAGAGCAAGGACAAATAGTGTCAAACATATAAATCTCTTACATGGTGTTCATAACTTAAAACAAAAAAAAACATTAACACAGCTTACAATTGTAATGAAATCAAGTATTTTCCATAAACCTTGATTAAAGAACCTTGGCCAGTGTTTGGTCCTCTTGAGAGTATTATGAGTTGCTCCTTTCACCCAAGGGCAGTCGTGCTGCCTACCTAATCCGGCCTGAGAAATGAGAGAACAAGCGGAGGATGAGAGCACAGTCCTCTCTTCAGCAAACCTCTGGCCAACTTAAACATGCTGTTATTTCCTCTTTGCACTGACCTTGTGTCCTGCCTGTGTAGTGTCCTTCTTCAGTAACAGGATCAACTGGAGCAGCGGTTTACATTCCCGGCCACTGCCTGCTGGGAACACTTCTCCCTTGCACAGTCTTTGCTTTGTTCCCACCAACCATGCAGCATGGTCCCCCTTCCTTTCAAGCTAACTTGAATGTATAGGAACGCATAACCATGAGTGCATCATTCTGTCCCAAGTCCCACACACTAGCTCCACAATCTGTGAGAGAAATATATAGTTCATCACCTGGGCTGGGGAGAGACTTACACTGTCCCATGCACCCACACAACTAGTTGCGTAGTCTTTTGAAAAAGGTATATTTGTGCAACATATAAACTCAATGAAAAAACCTCTGAAATGTTGATTCTCTTTTTGGAGGAGGAAGGCTCCTTTTTGATGGGGCCAGGCTCTTTTCAGTGGTGCCCAGTGACAGGACAAGAGGTAATGGGCACAAACTTGAGTATAGGAAGTTCCGTCTCAACATGAGGAGGAACTTCTTTACTTTGAGGGTGGCAGAGCACTGGAACAGGCTGCCCAGAGAGGTAGTAGAGTCTCCATCTCTGGAGACATTCAAAACCCACCTGGACGTGTTCCTGTGCAACCTGCTCTAAGGTGACCCTGCTCTGTCAGGGGGGTTGGACTAGATGATCTCCAGAGGTCCCTTCCAACCCTATGATTCTGTGATTCTGTGAAGGCTCCCCTCACTATGTGCTCTGCTTGGCAACACATGGTGTTCTGAATGCAAGCTCATTTTGGCAGTGCACAAAAGGATGTGCACGTGCATATTGAAGAGTCAAATCAAGCCCCATGGCTTTAACTCTGGAATAAGATGTTTTGTTTTACTAACAAAGCTTGTGGACATTTAATTGCATTTATTGTTTTGTAACAAATTACAGCATTGAGATACTTGGCAGATTTGTTAGAAAAAAATATGAAATGGTAAAAAGTGAATTTAGGGAGGAATTATTCAAGTTCCCATTTATTTTCAAATTTGAAAACAACTCAGCTTTTCTTTATAGTTCTCCAAGTCACCCACTCTCATAAATTCAGAAATGTGATCTAAATGCAGCTCTGAAGCAGGGAGGTATTTTCTGCTGATTGATTCAAGAATGTCACAGTCCTTTTCAGCACAGGAAAATTAATTAGGGAGGCAAATGATAATGATGATAATACACAGAATAAAAGGAACAATCTAATTTAGAGATTTCAAGTTTATACAAGGAAGAATGACAGCTGAAGAAGAGCATGAATGAAGCACGAGGAAATTTCATCCCCATCTGCACCGGGAGCCCTCTGCAGCTGAAATGTCAATGGCACTAAGTGGTGGCTGCCTAAGGGGCTAAGTTCCTCCCTCATAAGACTTAGTCCAAACTAGGACGGCACCAGGCTTTTGATTCAATTCAGCCCCACAAAACCATGTCGACTCCTTTGGGGTGTCAGCTCACCTCCACTGTGGTTCCCACTGCTCTCCCCTTCCTCACTCCCTTTGTCTCTTGCTTTTCCCTGCTCAGGCATAGGCAATTTCTAGAACACTTCCCCAGCTGTTTCAGCAGAGGCGTACAGAGAGAAGATCCCACGGACATGAGCAAAAGGAACGTGGCCCCACTCCCCTCCCGGGATTCGCCAAGCATTTGGGCAGTGGTCTCTCAAACTCTTCTGTTGTCCTAGACTGAGCGTGTTCAATGTCTGTTCAGTTGCCAGATGGCTAACGGAGGCAATGAAAGGAGTTTCTGTTCCCCTCTGGATGCTCCCCTTCTGGGTGTTTCAGCTAATAGAATAAATCACCGTTTCTCTCACTGCATAAGATTTTGAATGAATATGTAAATAACTTCCAGCATTTGCCCAGTTTCCTGAGTAAGGGGCTATTAGGTCTCAATACTTGTCAGCTGAAAGAGGAGTAGAGTTTAGATTCTAGGCTCTCCCAGTATTTCATTCACAGTACACTCTCAAGTCTGTAAAATTTGACATGGGGTAGAAAAGATGATCAAAGCAATTTAGTAGTTTCAGCACATATACTTCCAGCTTGAGAATTTTGCGAAATCAGTAATTTCCCCCCTACCCTTGGCTTCAGTCTTGCTCTTGGCAGAACAGATAAGGTGGTGTTTAAAGGCAATTGTCAGTGTTAGGAAGGCTGTTTACCAGCACAGAGCACTGTTTTAAGTGGCTGTATAGGACTTACACTTGTGCTATGGATATTTAGATGGCAGTATTGCATTAGTTAAGTTGGCTCATGTCTTTGAAAACGTGTACATGCTGTTTGATTGTTTTGAGTCAGGCTCAGACCTTTGTACCTAAGCCCTGTTGTTCATATGACTGGGAAATCAGTTCCTGTCTGTATGCTAAGATACGGTGCTGGATGCCTTGACTGTCCAATGGATGTCCAATAGACCAGGGATGTCTATTTACATCTAGTGTATGGAAGCTGTAATGTTTTCAAAATTATGTATCTATTTATCCACAAAATACAAGAGTACAATAAACCTTATTTTGGTTGGGTTTTTTTCCTTGTTTGTTTGTTTGTTTTCAGTGAAGTCTACTTTGCATATACACATTAGTTAAAAGCTTGATATTTTGTGGACATAACAATACTTTAATGTTTTTTTATTCAAATAATGATCTTACACATTTGTGGGTGCATTCCCATCGTGGTTTGGCCCCAGACGGCAACAAAGAACCACGTGCCGCTCGCTCGGGCTTTCCCAGTGAGGGAAAGGATGGGAAGAAAAAGGCAAAACTCGTGGGCTGAGACAAAGGCAATTTAACAGAACAGTAAAGGTAACAAGAAAACAACAAAAATAACATGGACAGAGGGATATACCAACACGATTACGGAACCGTCGCTCCCCGCCTGGCCCCAGGATGCCCCCGCCCGCTCCAAATGGCAACTTCCCGCCCCCTCCCCCGGCAGCTCAGAGTGGGCATGGCTCCCATGGGATGGAATGCCTGTGTCCCTGCCGGAGCCTGGGGAGAATTAACCCTATCCCCGGCGGAACCAGGATATTTCCATAAAATACTGAAAGCATAAGTTTTAGTACAAGGTACAGTATATGGAAATACTGCGGCATTTTTCAGTCATGATTGTATTTTGCTACCTTTATCAAAATTTGTAATGATTTCAATGTAGACTTCGGAATACCTTTCCATTTCTAATATGTAGGGCTATTTCAGAAAGCAGAAAGGAGAGAGTGTTCAGAAAGTAGAAAGGAAAGAACAAATTTTAGTTAATGCTTTGACAGCTGGTCAACTAGCGTTTAATCTCTATATAAAATTGAGGAGGGTAGTGAGGACTAAAAATCTGTATGAGGTTCCTACGCAATATTCTCCACCTATAAATCAGTTTATGGCAAGAATAGGAAAGAGGCAGGTTTATTTCCAGTATGTGCATAGATAAAAATGATCCAATTTTATCTCTGACTTATGCAGATACCCCCTTTCTTATGTGTAGGATGTAGGTGTCATTAAAAATAAGCCATTCTAAATACAGAAAGCTTACAAAGTTCAGCTTTGTCTCGCCATCCCTAAAAGAGTATCCACTACAACTCAATCAAGGATGGAAAAATTCCAGTAGTTACTGGAACAAAGAGAAAGCACAGAAGTTGTTAGATCCCAGAAAAAGCTTCATGTATCCTGGGCCAAAGTGCTGGCTTGTCTGAGTGCAGGGAAATGCCATCATCTTGCAGGAGGAGGAAATTAAAATACTAGTTTTCAAGGATGCTGTGCAGCTGAAATTACCGTAAGATTATAAAAGCTGTGTGTTAGAGACTGCATAGTCACAGCTACAAGATAGACTTGTTTTTTTACCTACAATAGTAAAAATCTATCATCTCTGGCAACTTTGTGTCACCAGAACAGGGTAGTGCTTAATATACCTGTCCCGGTTTGAGGTAAAACAGAAAAAAAACCATGACAATACCCCAGTCTTGCCTTCTACAAGTTCTGTGCTGTTTGCGTCTTCAGTCAGATAAAAGCAGAGCAGAAGTCAGTTGTGCCACAGGATGGCTAATGCCTATGCACTTTTGTTGTTCAGATGGTAGATAAGCATTGGACAGAGGCAAGGTATCTATCTCACTGTCGCAATCACATGAATCTAGTGATCCCTGTTCTCTGATACAATGTGGAGGAAAACATTATAAATTGAATTGTTAAAATTGTAGGATATTCCATACAAGTGACTCCAGATGAAGCCTAGTTCCAGCCTACTTCAGTCTGAGCTTCAAGGCTCCATAAGTTTCCTTTTTTCACCCTTTTGTTCCTGTGTCAGAACCGTGTATACTCATCCATTTTTATCTCCAGCATCTAGAGGGAGTGACATGTGCAGATATCATCCTGGTTCATGTGCAGGATGTCATAAAAATAAACCATTCTAAATGCAGAAGGTCTATAAACTGTGCAGTGGGAACAATTCCCTTCCAATTCATTTATGGACTTTTTCTTGAGTTGTTGGATGAAGTTTCAGCAATAGCAAAAAAAATCCAATTTATTAACCCTTTGGTGCAGAAGTGAATCCTGAAGCTACTTGTACAGTAATGTTGTTTTACTTGAAGTCATTCTCTGTTGGACATAAAGCTCCTAAGTCACAAATAGCCTCTTTGTTTACACTACTTTCAAAGCTAAAAATGCAAAAATTTTCTTCAGGCTGGGCTTTCTTGCAGCAAAGAAAGGTGCTGCTTTGTCCCATGTGTTAATTCTGACTGGAAAGGAAGGATATTTTCTGGTCATGTTGGCAAGCCTGTAGGGAATGTGATTTATCTTCTCCATCCTGTAGCCTTGGCAAATAAGGAGCTCCAGGAAAAAGGAAAGCAGGTTAAGTAACTTTCTTACTAGTGGATAAGATAGTTCCAAAACACAAACATTTCTGTTATCCGATGAAGCCATGTGCCAGCTGCTACTTAGGATAAACTAAACTACCAACAAGGATCACAGCTTGTTTTATTAAGTTATCGATAAATTTCAGAATGAGATTTTAATCTAAAATTAACTAGTGAGTCAGATGCTCCTTAGCTTGAATAATAGGAAAAAAGTTGTGGCATATAAGGGCCAGACTGCAAAAATGCCATTAGCCTTGTCAGGTTTAAGGTAATCTGTTATACAAAGTCCACATGATGCATTATTGGTAAAAAAAAAAATAAAATTGACATTATGGCCCAGTGCATGATTCCCCTCCAGGGCACCTGCTGAAGGGACCTGCTCTCACAAAGAACAGTGCATTCTGTGGACAGCTTCGCTGTGTCCCAGAGTGTGACTTTGGGTAGGGGCTGACATCCTACACATTTTCTTTTCCACTATTGACGCTAGTGGTACTAAATGAGAATAACACTTTTATGCCAAAAATTGCTATTGTCCCAATAATGTTACCGGATATTAACCATGAGACTACATTACACAATCAAAATATTTCATAAATTAGCTGTTGTCATGGATCCTTTTGCACAACAGTAGACATTCTTAGTAACAAAACCCTCACTTGATTAAAGGAAAATGCTAGGCAAAGATGGGACATAGAGTTGATGTCTGACCAAAAATGCTTATATCCCCAGGCTTTCAAGAAGTCTGCAGCCTCATTTGAACATCACCAAAGATAAAACCAATTATTTTTAATTTTAATTACTTTTAACTACTTTACTTTAGTAGTCAAATAAAATGCATAGACACTCAGAACTTAAAATAAGCCAATTAAACAACTCTAGCAATACATTCCATGGTTAATCACTTTTTTTCTGTAGCTGTAGAATACTGCAGTAATATCTTCATCTATTCCAATACAGTATAATTGTGATTAAAAAAATATTAAGTGTTCTTCCACCATTTTACCAAAAGGCATGCCTTGTGTGCAAAGGTCTCCAGAAGGCCTGGAATCTGTTGTCATCCATATTGCAAGCCTTCTATTGGCCACAGAAGATGATGGCCAGAAGGTCTGAATCAGTGAAATACCACTGAAGTAAATAGAATGATAATGATTTCTTCCAGCTAAGAATTAGCCTCAGGTTTTTGTATCGCCTTTCTTCATCTGTGTATAGGAAGAATAATATTTCCTTTATCTGCTTTGTAGAAATTCCAAACTGTGGAGGTTACGTTATATCTCTTACTAAGTGTTTATACAACACCGAGCATAGTAAAATCTTTACCGTAATAATTTAATCATAATAAGACTAGTAGAAATTGCAGCTAGAAAAATATTCCCATAAATCAGTCAAATGTGACTTAATTTTCCCAAGGAATAAGATCTGTGATTTCAAAATGAGATTTTGCCTTGGCTTTTTTTTTTTTTTTTAATATGTATTCAAATGAGATCTCTGGAAATCTGACAACTTTGTGGATAGGAAGATACATACCTCAGGAACACAGAGCTGGGCACTTAGAAACTCTGCAGCATTTTCTGTGTAGAGATTCCCTGAGATTATCAGCCTGAAAGCTTTTGGAGCTATATTCCGTTAGACCCTAAAACATTAGATTTAACAACAGACCACAGAATATTGCATCAGAGATACTCCACTAAAAGCCATTTCTTTCTAAATCATCAAAATAGATTATTTAAGAGTATTTAAGCTTCCATTAAATAAAAATTTCTTATTAAATTATTTTCCAAAATGAATAATCTCTTTGAGTTTCCTAAATGGCCACAATCACTGAAATGGTTTTATAAAGATTGCCTGTAATACACCACTGAAAATCCTAAAAACATAAGCATCTTTTTGCATTTACATGGCAAAAATTCTTTAGATAAGGTTAATGAGCAAGCTAAAAGTCTGTCAGAACTAATTATTTTAGTGTGGGACTTGACAAATATATCTATAAAAGTCTAACGTTTACTAGTAAAATCGGGGACAAATTAGGCACCAATTCATTATGTTTTTAATCCCAGCTAAAATATTACCAAGCAGTATGTAGCTTCAAGGTGTCTGTGACATTCAGATTACCGTGCATCAGAACATCCTTGTCGCACATGCAGCTGGTGTAGAAGTTCCACCTCAAGCACTCATGACACTCCAGGTTCTCTGTCTGCTAATATGGTGCTCACAAGTTTCCTACTCTAAGCTGCTCTACTTTTGCTGGTATGTAGAAGTGAACTAGTCTGCAGCTTATTATTATGTTTCAGTGGACTAACGATATTAAGGAATTACATTAATTAAATGTAGTTTAATGGGCCAACCAGGCAGCAATGGACCCTTGCAGCAATAAAGGCCAACAGTGTCCTGGGTTGAACTAGGAAGAGTGCTGTCCGCAGGTCAAGGGATGTGATCTTTTCTCTCTGCTCAGCACTGGTGGGGCCACACCTGGAGTACTGTACTCCATAATACAAGAGAGACATGGACATACTGGAGAGAGCCCAGAGAAAGGTCACAAAGATGATTAAGGGACTGGAGCATCTCTCCTGTGAGGAGGGGCTGAGAGAGCTGGGACTGTTCAACCCGGAGAAGAGAAGGCTCAGGGGGATCTCATCAATCTGCATAAATACATGAAGGGAGGGTGCAAAGGCAATGGGCACAAACTGAAAGACAGAAGGTTCCCTCTGAACACAAGGACACCTTCTTTTACTGTGAGGGTGACTGAGCACTGACCCAGGTTTCCCAGAGAGGTTATGAAGTCGTCCTCTTTGGAGATACTCAAAAGGCACCTGGACATGGTCCTGGGCAACTGGCTCTAGATGACCCTGCTTGAGGAGGGAGGGTTGAACTAGATGATCTCAGATGTCCCTTCCAACCTCATCTATTCTCTGATTCTGTAAATGTCTTGCATCTGTTTCACAACTTCCGATTTTTTTCCTAATAATATTTCAAAGTTTAATAAATGACTGTGCTGCATCAAATCTGAGGAAAGGAAGGCATGACGCTTTTTATTCTTTCCTTTTCTTTCCAAAAGCTCTGAAGCACCTGTGAGGCACTTGCCATGAAAATACCACTTTAATAAGTAAAGTGAATACAGCGTGATACACTGTGTTCAGGTGTGTGTGTACACAGACTACAGGCATGGGGCAACATTATGAAAATAGGATTCAATGAAACTGAAATAAAAATTGCCTCAGGGAAAGAAAAAATAAAAATTTTCATAAAGTGCACTTTGTGTACCATTCAGAAACGTGACTACATGTAGGAGACCAGGACAGAAAGAAATGGCACCAAGAATGGGTGCTCAAGAAGAACAATAAAATTATTTAACTTCCAAAGAGTTTTCTTTTTTCTGCATCTTTTTGTGAAGTAGTGTGAAATGATATTACCTGCTTACTGGCTTAATGGGTCTCCTAAAAGGCTTGTCAGTTGGAATAGCGTATCTTTGAACAAGTATTGATACTATTTCTGTATCTATATTTAGGGGGAGAAAAGGAAGAAGGGGGACAAAGGAGATAAGTGATTGGGAAAAGAGATTACAGTTTGTCTGCTTTATGCGTATGACTAGTGTAAATATTTTGGCTGTTTCATTCTGCCCAAATAAAAATATACGGTGAGTGATTTCTGACTTACAGGATGTTATCTTGTCCATCATTTGGATGGAGTCTGCTTCTAACTTCATTTATTGTACATGTGCATGATTTGCAATGTTTTCATTAGCTTTGATTTTTAGGAAGCTTATAAACAGCTAGTCAGCAATTTAGGAAAAGAAATATTCACCAATGGTATAGTAAGACAAAACTGGTCAAATACAATGTAGGTGTCATTGACCCTCTTGAGACAGCAGGTACGTAAAACACTATGGGAAGTAGGATGCTTCACCAAAGAGGTAACAAGCTGATTGTCTCATGGATAATCTTGTTCTTCCCCGTGACTTTTATTACAAGTATGCTGTTGTAACTCTGTTTATGCTTTTGTTGTTGGTTTTTTTTCTTTTTCTTCAACTGTGCGTGTTGAAGAACCATTTCCTTTTGGTAAAATATCATGCTCTCTTTTTAGTTTTGGGAAGAATGCTTTCTGTACAACCACTAAGGAAGCAACAATAGCTCTTTAATTACCTTTATTAAGCTAGCTTTGAAATCTGAATAGAACATGCCAGGTTTATGACAGCTAATTCAGCTCCATCAGGATGTTAGTGCAGTAACATTAAATAATTGTTTCTTTACAGTTATGCTTAAGTGTTCACAGAAAGCCACTGGGGATTTTAGAGCAGTCTTTTTTTTATCCCTTTATTACCACAATAGTCAGCCCAAACTGAAGCATCCATCTACAGCATTAATAAATATGCACCTCAAATCCATCATGCCCATTATGTCTGTAGCAAATTGCAGTAATATAATATTGGAACTACAGTGAACCTAGCAAAAAATCCTAATCAACAGATTTCGATGGTTTGTTTTAAAGAGAGTGTGTCAGTGTAAGCACTGAATTTACATCAAGAAGCAATGGGAATTACAGTATTTTTTATTTTTCAGTGAAAATTGCTAGCCTGTAAGTACAGCTAAGTTTAAACATGACATATGAACATTGCTTATAAGATAACTCATAAAGGGGAATTTTTGCTTTTACATTTTTGCATGAAAGCATGACATTTTTTTCTTATGTGTTTGTAAAACTGAAAGGAAGTGTTACTGTAAACAGCAGTAGTGGAAGAAGGGGCAGCTGAATAGATGATTGGTGAACAATCATCTCGAAGATGTAAATACGAGTCTGATGTGAACTGCTAATTAACAAATAGCTTTAATTTTTGGTGGGTGCCTAATAGTACTTATGCACAGAGATGGAAATTGCAATCCTCCCCCTCCATCAGGCTGCTATAAAAGTGCATGTTGTCACCTTTGCTGGCAGTGTTCAAAGAATGAGAGACTACTCAGGTTTAAAAGAGACAGTAAAAAGTGGTGATACAGGCACCTGTAAGGAAGTGGCGTTCACAACCTGGCACACACATTCACAAGTACTGTGAGCAGGAAGGGGTAGGACACTGAGATTGGGTTTCATCAGAGTTGACAGACAGGTGGAAGGCAGGGAAAAAAACAGAGGAACAGGCTCTGTTTCTGTTTATGACAGAGAAATAAAATATACCATCAAACCCATACCCCTATATAAGTAGGTATTCAACTACAGGGAACAGCTTCTTCTGTGCCGTACCTCCAATAATGTTTTAGATGCTTGATACAAAAGCTCCATGAAACACAGACTGAGGGATTTAATCAGAGATTTAATATCTAAGAAATGTACTTAGTTTGATGACTGAAAAATTAGTATGCCCACAAAAAACTCATTAGGATTCTCTTCATAGTCATTAGAAGTGAGTAAAACGGGAATGAGCAAGTTCTAACAATTGCAGGAGGTATTTCAGGCATGGGGAGATAAGATGGAGCAGAAGAAGTAAGAGGAGCTAAAAGATGAGCATTTAAGGGAGAACATGAACGAGGTCAAGAGAGAACATTTAAGGGAGAACAAGATTAGGTCAAAATTACAAAGGATCTGTGGTGAACAGAAGTTTAGATGTGGTACATATAAGAGTACAAAGCAAAGGATATGTAGAGAGGAAGAGATGATATAGTAAGAAAAATTATTTTTGGCTGCATCATGTATAGCTATTTCCAAGGCAGGACAAAATGATCATTCGAGAAATGGAAAATGCTGTAGTCTGGATATGAGAGAAGCTACCATCAGACTGGATTCTTTCCTGAATACTGAAGGAATAATGTAACGCGGCTGTTTGGAGAGGAATCAATGTGAAGACAGGCTAGGAAAAACTTAACACCAGTTTTCAGGGCCACCACACAGTAGATGTATTCTCACAATAAGTCTTTCAACACTGATAGTGAATGTTTTGTTCCAGATCAGCCAAAAAATTCCAGTGTACAATTGTATATGCTTTTTTATTAAAAGCTGAAAAATTCTAATCTCTGTTCTCGAAAAATTAATTTAGAGCCTTATGTCTTGGTGTAGCAGATATAATGCACCTGGAATATAATGCACCTTGGATCTCCACATGCACTGTCATCTTAGGAAAGTCTCTAATCAAAAGGCATGTTATAAAACATTCTCTATATATTATAATAAGAATACTATAAATGGAAAATGTGCTGGCCTGTACAATTCCAGATTCGATACAACTGAAAATCTGTTTTCCTACAGTTTCTTGATCCTTTCTGACATAATTCCTGGCTAAAGTCCATACAAAGATTCCTGTTTACCCAGCGACCACCTTTGCTTTGATTTCATTATGAGGTCACTATGAGGTCATTATGATTATGAGGTCATTATGAGGAATTGGCCCCAGGGATTTTGTGACAAAGGTCAAAGGAAAATGAATTTTTTGCCTCTGGGCTTTATTTGCCTCATCTTTGGGGGAACAAATTTTTCCTTTAACTATCTTGTAACATAGTGAAAAAATTCTCCCCTTCTCTCCTACAGCAAGCCCTGGGACCATTGTCATAACAGGCAGACAATTTACCCTCCTGTCTCTAGGGCTGGCACATAATTCCTCTATAGGCCTTTGCTCTATGAAGGTAGGACTATAGCTCCATTTTATTATAGTGTCCAAGAATTCTCAACTGCTAAAATAATTGTCATGTCATTGATGCTGAAGAGAAAATCCAACTGCACATTTTTTGGTCTGAAACCTATGCTTCTAAAGGACATTCACCAATCTCTGGTTGTTTTTAAACCCCCTATTTCCAGCCTGAGATCACGTTCTCTTCCTCAGTGATGGCCTGCCTTGTCTAAGATATAAAATGCTGCAAACGCATAAAATTAGTAGTCTTCCATATATCTCACAAGATTTCTTACAGATGACAGAAAGACAAAGCTTTGTGTATTCTCATCTTTATTTCTGCTGTCTTACCTACAACAATTTTCATTTTTGGATTTTACTACATTTTATTGCATAACTTGTATATTCAAATCCTGAGTTTATGAACATGAGAAATGTGAAGATAACTAGAGAGTTTAGAATGATGAAGTGGTTTGGCTGAAGAGTGCTAATTAACTTCAACAACTTCGAGCTTTAGGAATGACACATTAAGTCTCCTTTTAAGAGAAATGGCTTTCAGTTATCTTTTACAGAGGAATCGTATATTGCTCTCGGAAGTAATTCCACAGTATTTGAAAAGAACCAAACTATGGATTTTCCAATATTACAGTATTTGTGGCCGGAAAAACAAACTATTTTTAGGGAACTCTATGCCTAAAAACATTGTGACCTAGAGCAAGTTGGAGGAGTGGGGAGGAAACCACGAACTGAAGTATTTCAAAAGGCTAAAATCCATGTATAATTTAATACCTCTTGTATTAGTGAAGCAGTAATTGGCTCTGATATTCCACAGAATAAGCTAATCATTCCACATCTCAATTTACTGCAGCACAGGGAAGAATATTAAAAGCTTTCTGAATAATGAGGCAGTAATTTTAGTTTCTGCATTATTTCCATTAGTGATGATTGTCTGCTGTATGGAGATTTCAGTTGAAAGACTGTAAAGCTACCACAGTGGAAAAGAAGCCAACAAGCACACTTTGTTTGAAATATGTTTTGTGAGTAAAACTTCCCTGAATAAAGAATGAAGTGACAAGAGTTCTTACACTATATTAATCCAGAATAGGTTATAAATATAAATTTGGATTTAAAATGTAAACATAAACTTTCATAAATTAATATTTAAGGATTTAGTTGCAGGGTGCTTGGTGGGGATTAAAAAGTTTGAGTTGGGGTTCTGGATTTTATCTGAACAAATAATATCTCAGTGGAAGCATATTTCCTCAGCACCGCTTTTCTCTGTAATTCATCACATTTGCATGCCTTTTATTTGATTGCAATCAGACTGGATTGTTGCCAGCAGGTTGACTAAAGGCAACTTGCTGCAGAAGAACTGGAGAGGGTCCCAGGAGAGGTGGTTGTGAATTCCACTCTCATAATTTGGATGTGCTTAAGTGCAGATAGGC
>VYZM01020349.1:8429-21302 GCA_013398915.1 Dromas ardeola
ATTTAAACAGTATCTTATTCAGGCAATGTAAGTATCTACTCTACCTTAAAATATTATCTCGTGTTTTAGTCGAGCCATTATCATTTATAAGCAGATTTTTAATCAAGGAAATAAGGCATAGTTAATTATGTGCATGGGTTGTGCTTTAAATTACATTTTATTAGCTGTGTTCATCACCTTCCAGCCCACAAACCAGGTGTGACATGGCAGTTCTTTCTTAAACTACTGCTTGCAGAGATTACAGCCAGAACCAGACTTAATCCAATTAGCAAACAGTGTCCTCATGTGAAAAGTGAAAAACTGCTGACAGTTGCAATGACTGCCATTAGTGCTCTTCAGTTAAGAGATTCTCTAATTACAGAGCTTGACATCCTCCAAGGTACCATGGTAGCCTGAAGATACACTGCAAGAAAAAAAAAATTACAGGTGTAAACAGGTCTATTCAAAAAAGTAAACAACCAGTCACCACCATAGAAAAGAAAATATTACAACGCTGAAACAACTGTAACTGTAGATGTGGGATGATAAAATGTCTTCTTTAAAGTAGGAAAATTAGTACCATTATTTGCTAGAAATTAATTCCTATGAACTATCTAAATTGTAACAAATCAAATACAGTTTATTTCCATGACGTTACAAGTGCATTTGCATTGCTGGCCAGAAATATTTGTTCTCAGTATGGCACGTCAGATGCCATTTCCTGGAATAGAGTTATATAGTACAAGATTTAGAATGTCTTTTTTAGGCCTCACAGCTTTTTTATACTCATGAAAATCTGTGAAATAAGATTGACTATTTTCATCTTTACGGGAAATCCTTCGTGCTTAAGCTGCTCCTGCAGGTGGCCCTTATGAAAAGAGCGGCCACACTGATTGTGTGGCACAGCGTACCATCTGCATTTCATGCTCAGTGAGCATTCTTTGCAACTTAAGTTTCGTCCAAGATACTTCATTTTTGCCAGTGTTCTTCCACATTCCATATACCTCATGGTTCATCTTCAGCTGTGACTGTTTCTACAATGAAGGAATCCAAAGTTAAGAAGTATTCCACTGTTTTGATGTATTCCACTTGTTTCTTCACTGAAAAATTTACATTGGAGACTTTCTGCATACCATTTGTTAAACAAATAATGTGTGGGCAATATATAGAACAACTTGAAAAGAAGAGAGAGTTCCAGGAAGAATATATTTTATATGTTTTTCAAGAAATACAATGGTCTGGAGCTGGGGGGAAACAGCCGCTGAGCTAAGAACAAGACAATAGGGGACTACTGAAGTTAATTGAGTGCCTTTTTTTTTCTAAATAAAATAAAAAAAATAAGACATACAAGACCATTATCTCCCTGTCCCCTTATGAAGTTTTATCAGACTGATACAGGTGTACTCCAGGTACTATTGCACAGTGAGAAAGAGGAAACAACATTTGAGAATACGTGTTTGAAATATACTGCAAAGCATGAAGAGAGACTAACAATACAAATGCCTATGTTTATCATAAAATAAAATACAGATACCTGTGGGTAGATAGGAGACAAATGTTATTGAGTCTAAAGCACATATATATGCCCTTCTTGGAACTCATCACCATGGTTTAAATGTTTCATGGGCGTATCCTCAAGTGATCCAGAGAATCACATAAAATTATTACCTAATCAAAATGCAAAATTCATTGATGTGTGATGTAATTAAGTAATGAAGTTTGAATGTGTTCATTAAATTGGAATCGAAAATAGATGAGACTTTAGGGTCAAGGTCCTTCAACAGCTAACTTTACCCTAAAGTCCAATCTGATACAGGTGCAATTATTAGTTTAGCAATTTAATGAAATCTCACGCAGTCTGAAAAGGTTAATCAGTTCTTCTTATTGAACTAAATCCATATGAAAAGAATGTCAGGTTTGGAAAAGCTTATGAAATCAGACACATGCAGCATTCTGGCCAAGATTTCTTCCAAAGGGCCTTGAAAGTATGAACATGGCAGAGTTCAATTAGGATATAAGCTTGAAAAAACAGGAAAAGAGAAGTGCTTGCGTAGAGAAAATAGAATTTCCTTCATAAGGAATGCTGTAATCATCAGTAGAAAGAGCATATTTTCTATCATGATTTACACAGGTTTGATGGAATTTCACCTGAGCTTTCTTGAAGTTACCTAATAATAACGAAATTTCAGGCTTCAGCTTTATGAGTACTTTAGAAATAGGCAGGATATATGCAGTTGCAGATAATTACTACTAATTAGGTAATCTAGTATAAATGTACATTTGTCAGTAGTCTTGTATATTGGGAAAATAAGTGCATTTGTGTGCAGATATTGTGTTAGAAAGTGCTCCATTTAGCTACCTTCTAGTAAAGAAGAATCAAAGATCTTGAGTAATGAAAAGTCATCTATGCAAGCCATTGTGGGGACCAATATCATTGACATTGTTAAAAGCAACTGTCATTGGACTCATTGTCATTGGAAATATAAAATTGCGGGCTGATCTATAGCCCTACTTTTAGTATTGAACTGACTCATTCCACAAAAATAGCCTAAGACATTGTTGTATGGATAGATCAAGACAACTTTGCATTTCTCTGTCTGATCTAAATTGGAAGCTCTGAACATGAAAAGACTATGAAAATTGGATGAATATTTAACTCAGTTAAACAAACAAGTTGATAGGCAAGACCGTAGTTACAAATCTACTAAAGAACTAGTAACGGGAGGCCTGGTGGGTCTCTTTATCTCCCTTACAGCACACCTCCATTGGCACTACATGTCCCTCTATGACTACATGACCCTACACTACTACTTGAATGTATTAACTCAAAACAGAGTCATCTTATGTGGCTTCCAGACTGAAAGTTACCTGTATTCAGCAGGAAAAAACAGACATAGATAGTCTGCCCCAGAATGCACCACATAAGCACACCATAGACTCTTCAAATTACTAGAAAAAGCAAATTTTGGTGATGATACATCCACTTCATGAACTTAGCACATTTTCATAGACATATATTGGCAGGGTCTGTCTGTTGGCGATCAAGGTCTACTTGTAAAACAGCATGGTCATTGCAGGTCATTTCTAAAGTGCTGAAGACGGAGGCAGGCTGAAAGATTACATCGTACATAAATGTATTTGGCTAAGTCCAGCTAAGTCCAGACTGCTAAATTCAGACTGCATAATCAATCTTTCAAGGCAACTAAAGAAAGCAGGGGAAGGAAGAGGAATTCCTTATAAGCAATACTCTCTAGTTTGCTTCATTCCTAGCCTGTGGGCACATAGGCCAGGTTTTCAGTGCATTAGCATTTACATGGAAATGTCCTCTAGGAAAGCAGTCCTTCATAAGCCTACATCAGTTGTAGAGATCCCCATTTCTTTTCTTATCTACCCTGTGGCCTCTGCAAACAAGGTTTCAGGATTTTATGATTGCTGTTTTCAATATTGTCCTAAGCAAATTGCATTGAAATTATTAAGAAGGAGTTGTACCTCAGGGTTATGTACAGCTGGTGACATTCACAACAGCTTGCATGGAGCCTAAGGTTGTAGGAGGGACTGGGCTGGCACATACTAATCTCAGGATGTGAAGGCTGTGACGCCATTTGTACCAGCTCAACTCTCTGTTCAGTAAATGAGGACCAGTGTACTGTCCATTCTGTCACCCTCCAGGACTCCTTGCTCTGGGGTAAAGAATGGAGAGAAAATAAGCTGTATACACCACATAATTCCTCCTATTTGTGCCTACTTCAAATCACTATCCATGAGAGTAACTGGAACCGAGGTTTTTATTCTCTTTTATGGCAACACAGGTTCAGCATTTCTAGAGCACATAGACATTCAAAATTGCAGAAGGGAAATTAATTAGAATTGATGCTCACAAAAACTCTGCTAGGTACATTTTGAGTTCTTGGGTAGAAGTCCCAAAGTCCAAATTATGAAGTAACCTCCCTATTAACAGATACAGAATCATATAATAGTCGTATGTTATAAGTTTTTGCTGTTGCTGTGTGTTTCTTTGCATGAATTTGTATTTACATTTTTTTTAAAGATTAATTTTAAACAGTGGTGATATCAAGTTCTTCATTATCAACTGTTCCTCTCCTCCTCACTGTTAGTGTTGTTTCCAATCTTATTCACCAACTGTAAATTATTTACAATCTTTTCTGTTTTCCTAATATATACATTCATCACAATGATCTTTCCATTGTCAATTAAGACCAAAAGGCTTTATTGCAGCACAAATATTTCACTGTAAACACAAATAGCAGAAAATTAATACCGTTCAAAATTCTAGGGACTTACTGAGAAAAAAATACTGTGTATCACAATGAGAAGGAAAAAAAAACCCCACTCTATTTGGGTATAGAACGATTTATTAAAACATTCCTTTATTGTAGGGAAACAATTAGTCATGCAATTTCTTTTCAAACCTGATCTACTCATTTACAGTGTAACTATTTTAATGAGAAGAGTGATGGTTACAGAGGTAAACAGCAAGGCTAAGAGATCTGGGGACGATAATTACTTAGTGTGACTCCTTGGTGATTTCATTTTGAAGAGTTCCGTGATGATTTCTCTCACAGCAACCACATCCTTATGCACAAAACACTTTTACCCTGTGCAGATATTAGATGCAAACATTATTTCTGTTTTAAACTGAAGAACTAAGGTACGGGGTGAATGAAGCCAGCCTTTTCAGGAAGTTTGTCTTGTTAAGTGCAGGTACTTTCATAAAGTAATTAGCCTTTCAGAAGCATTGTATCAACAAAATGAATGCTCCAAACTCATTTTGATTCCAAGTATGAGGTTTTTAGCCCTACTTTGAATAAGACCCCAGATCAGATATGAGTTAAAAATGAACAGGTAGGTACTGCTGGATAGGTTTTAAATCTTAAAGAAAATAGGTGCCAGAAAAGAAAGAACAGTTCCATTACATAAACCTGTGTTCATCCTGTTTTATTAAAAACAGGCTTTGGATTCACAGGACAACCATCCAACCACTGAGAAAAAGAAAGAACCACAAGTGATCAACCATTAAATTCTGTGTGGACCAGAGTCTCAGTTTCTTGACCTTCTGCATCCCCTTGTATATGTTTCAAGTGTAGTCACTAAAAGCACTGGAGAAACGGTTCTGCTCTTTAGGAGATACCTTTATGTTAAGAATCTTAGTCACCTTGGCCTACTTGTTATATTAGTATGGAAAATAAACCACAAAAAGTACCACTTCCTCTTGTATTAGAGATTGTAGTAGCGGCTTTTATTAACACACACCAAAAAAACCCCAAAAAAACCTAAAAAACAACTTTTGGCTATTTATAGACATGTTAAGCTCTCAGCAAAACTGGTATGGGCTTAAAAATCTCCTTTCTCGTAAAGTGTTATACTCAGTGTTCTAATTGACTGCATCACATGGGAGCCAGGATGCTGTTCTACAAAATTTGGGGATAAAAAAAAGGATCACTTAAACTTATGAGCAAACTTAGGGCAATTTTCTTGCGTACGACATCAATAGTATTTAATGGATCTTTAAGATTTAGAGGCCTACTTAGGAGCATTTTGCAGGACTGAAGCACTAACGGCCATGAAATAAAGTTGCTTGTCAGATTAGATTTAAATTAGGTGAAGTTTGATTAATATATATTAATTTTGCTGATTTCGACTTTTGCCTGTCATAGTAGGATTGTTAGGGAAATTCTCAGGCATGGAGCTAACAGTTTTTAAGTCAAAGAGTCTTATAAAGCAAAAGAAGTTCGTTGTTTTCATAACCCTTATCTGGCAAAATGATGTGGTCAAAAGATGTAGAAGGTACATCTTTTTGTTAAACAATACATCTGACCTGTATGTCATTTGCAAGTACCCTGCAGTACAAGTATGGCTGCTTATTTCATGGGCTTAAAATCAGTGCACTTTATTTTTGTCCCTTACATATTTGCAACCTCATTAGTGAGTCACATGGGCCTTATATTAGCAAAGCCCATGTTATCAGAACAGCTAAACTCTTCAAAAGTTTTGATGCAGTTAACTGAAGAGAAATGTTTTTTTCTATGTCAAAGGCAATCCCCCATTACTGTCTTACCTAACCAAGTTTTCAGTGTGCTCGTCTTCTCATATTTTCAATTATTTACTCCACCACATTTGATGAAAACTTTTGTATAGTCTACTATACTCACAACTGAAGATTAAAAGATTAAGGCAAACTCTCTACAATGGAAGGCTGGGCTAAATAGCTGGTTGACAGATGGTGACTCTTTCTCCTCGTGCCCTGGTTCCTCCCTACTTCTAGATACATGCTGCAAGCCACCAGATCTTTACCCCTTTTATGAGATGTATTTTTGAAACTATTACTTCATTTTTTCTCCCTGTGATCTTTTAAGTAAAGTGTTTATACATCTTTTATGTAACACTTCATCCGTTCACATTAATGAGCAGAAAAGGTGTACTCTATTTGTCAAAACTCCTTTTGAAAACCTACTTTGACCAAGTAAAGAAGGATTTAATGATTAATTATGACTGCAAAAGGACTTTGATTGGTTTCACTTGATATTTGAACAACTCAAGTGTTTGTGTGTATGTTCTTCCAATCTTTTTAGTTGTCTTCTAAACAGAAACTTGGTTACAAATAAACCACCAAGTCGTGTGACATTCGGCAATAGTAATTTTCCTATTGACAAGTTTTGAGTCAATAGTAAAGATTAGTCTATGTTGGGCTCTCATTGACATTTTTCAGTATTACCGTGGGTGTGGAGGTCATTCTTAAAGGAAACTCAGTGGTACTATTGAAGCTCTCAGAAAAAAATTAACTTCTTGAAGAACTGCTTAACGGCAAGTTACATTTGTCCTTACATTTCAGACATTGCATGGAAATGGAATCACCTCCAAAACCTACAATTCACTTCCAATCAAACACTGCTCTCCAATAATGTAGTAAACTATATCCAACTATGCGTTTTCCCTTTTTTTAGGCATGTTTGCAACTTTATTTTTCAGCTAAGGATTCAGAATGGCTGTGATGCTGGTATAAAGCAGAAGAGTCAAGCGCAAAAACCTACTGGCACAATGTCTTCCCTGTAAGTGACAACCAATTTTCCTTCTCTCCTTCCTTCTTCCCACCCCCTTCCCCCTTCATTCCATTCCTTTTTTCTTTAAAAAGCTAATTATTCAGCAAATTTTCTTTCTTTCGCAACATACTGCAAAAAGAATTTCAGAAACTATTGCAAGTTTTTGTGACTATTTGCTATCCTAGTCTATTTTAAAAAGTTGCATCATTTAAGACATTTTTGACATTTCCTCAAGGACATACAGTCTATCCAACAAAAACAGGGTAGTGAATGGCACATATTTAATGACTGCTTAATTTTAAGAAATGTGACGAACTTCCATTAAGTGCATGCAGCTTTCAGTTTCAAGTCAAAAGCATCCAAATCAATATTGCAAAGAACTTCCATTTAAGCCTATAATCAATCCTTGCCAATGCTGAATGAACATCAATTATTAATAATGGATGTGGTTTGGGTTGTTTTACTTATGTCTGCTTTTAGAGTATTATAAAGGATTGCTCCTGCCATGTGCATCCATTACAGAGGTATCACAGGGCTGAACATAGAAAAAGAAAGCGTCAAAATTACTGACAAGTAATGTTTACTAGTCACACATAGCCCTGGCTGGGTTCTAAATTTTTACTTAAGCCCCTACGTCTTCCGTTAAATCTGAACATCATAGTCATTGAATGCATGTACCACAGGAGAGAGGAAGTAAGCCTAGCTGCAACATATGAACAGATCACAAAAAGAAATAACAGGATCCTGAGAAAGCTGTAAAGGAACATGGCTTCATTTGCCCCAGTAACTACATCTACATGGAAGGCGAATATCTGCTTCCTGATTTTTAACCTCTGCATTGCTTTGCTGTGCCATGGTGTCAGGGACTTTTGGTCTGATCACTTAATACAGCAGCATGGAAAACTTGGTACCTAAGTCAGTCAGGGAGGAATGGATGTTACTATACAATATCCCAAAAGGAAGCCTTGCATAAGCTTGTCTCCTGGGGTCCAGATTTCACCACACCTGCAAAACTTAGCAGATCTGCACAATAAAACAGCAATCAGAATGGTATTAATCTCATTTAGACAGCTATGAATTAGGCATGTGGTCTCAGTATGTAATTTAAGCTACTTTAGCAGGCAAAGGGGAAAGAAACACCCAAAGGCAATTCAACCCACTTCTTTTAGTCACCCACCTTAACATGATGTAAATCACCCCCACAAAGTTCTACTTTCTCCCTTAATTAAGAAGAGAAATCATAAAACTGGGACTGTAAAAGAACAAGTAAACTTCAAGACTGATAAACCTGTGAGAAGAATATAGTTTGGTGGGAGAAGAATTGAGAATTTGATACATAAAATGAATACAAGTAGTTTACCGTATTAATATTGAAATTGCTTTCAAAATATTTTAAAGATGAAAATCAGGCTTAGACTTCTAATTTTAAAACACAGACTGACCTAGCCCAGCTTCCATTTTTGCCTCCTTGACAGTAGGTCCCAACATCCTACCTGTAATTTCCCCTCTCCTTTTGCCTCCAACTTAGTCTCAAATTCTAGTTTCCAATACTGTTGCAATATGCTTATCCTCTGGTCTTTCTTTTGGCTCCATTCATCCCTCTGTCTCATATTGGTTGAGCACTGACAAATGAATCAATGCAGGACAGAAAAGATACTTGCCTTCAGTTCAGTGAACTGGTTGTATATCCAAACCCGGTACACTGTAGAAATGTAATTGCAGAAAGGTTGCAGAAAGTTCATAGAATAGAATAGTTTGTATTGGAAGTTCTGTCCAGTCTCTTTCTCCTTTGAGGTTGCATGTTCTCAAGAGGACATAGTGTGGCAGAAAGACAGAAGATATATTCCTAATAAAAATATTCTGTTGCAAAACTTTGAGACTTAATTTAAAAACATTGAAAACTCATTGAGAAAAAAAATTTACCAATAAATTAATCTAGGCAGAATGGAGTTTCAAAAACATTTGAGTTCTTTGGGTTGAAATAGTGAAAGGTCAGCCTAAGCTAGACATCCTAAATTGCAAATAATATCAAAGCTGATTTAATATCTTCTTCTGATGAGCAATATAGTCAGATCTCAAAGCTGGTCATTGAGAATAGGTGTTGTATATCTTTAATGAAACATGACAAAATATGTTATGAAAAATGGAGGTGTTCAAGAATAACTTTCAACAAAACTCATCTTGCCCCATATAAACAAAATAACTTTAGATTCAATGTAAATAACTGTCTGTCAGAGGCCATAGATACTGAATAAATTTCCTGGAATACCCCAACCTCCCAAGACAACTGACATTATCACTATATGACATCATCAGTAGATGTGAGGTAAATGCCTCTTTCAGTGGTTTCAGGCAGGGATAATTTCTTCCTGAAGAGCATCAGTGCCTTCTCAGGACAGCGGTGGGATTGTATTCAGCTGCACACTGCCCACAGAGGCCCACGAATGTCACAAAAGATGGCAGTTGCTTTTAAGATTTTTACTTATCTTTGTCTGAGAAGCTATGCTTTATAAAAATGGTGATCAGTAAGCCGGGGAGAGAGATGACATAACCAATGACCCAAATGTTTATAAATTTAGCATATACAGCTTCATTGGGGAAGGAGAAGACCCTCACCCAAACACTGTAGTCCTCGATTTGGTGCCTTGTTCTCCACTCTTCTTTCAAGGCAGATGTCACTCTGCAGGCCTGGTGGCTATGAAGAGACATGGCTTCTCTCCAGGGTCACCAAAGCCCCAAATCAGCATAAGCAAGTGTACTGTTTTGCTTAATGTGGTAATTCCAGAAAATTTGCCATGATCACGTTATTAGAAGCAGCTGAATTATGTGGCATAAGATATATAGCACTTTGCTTATTTATTTGTTGAACTAACAGCTGGAGAACAGAATATTCCTTTCCAAGCTGACTTCTTTTCCACAATTCAATAGATCCTTTTTTTCTTGATGGGCTTCTGTAAACTGTGTTCAATGTGTTCTTCTCAGCAGGGATACCAGTGGTATTCTAACACCAAATGTGAGATGGATGCTATGTTGCTTTCACTATGTGAAAAGCATATGCTTTTTTTCACAGTAAACATTTGACATATTGTATTTCAATTCATTCTTTTAATGTCAGTCTGTCTGGACTGACTTCTCATTGCTTCCGTTTTAGAATACCTGCAACACTTCTTTGTTCAGATTGTCCCTTGATCATAAAACAAAGGATGTTTTATTTCTGTCTTAAGATTTTGACTAGAAATATCAGATGGTATTGCAGTCCTTAAGATAGGAGTAGATCAGTGCAGAAAAATGACAACAAGTGGGCAGTGAAAGATTCTGTGTTCAGATTAACATGGGGAGGTTTAAATTAGCATAATATATGTAAGATTTGCCAGGAGACATCAGCACATAAACTACAGTATTCAGATGAAATTAGGTCACATTGGAATAGCAACTCCTCCTTTAGAAGTTCTATTAATTTGTGTCTAAATTCTTTCTTAACACCAACAGTCCCTAGCTTTATTGATTATGAAGAAGACTTGAAAACATGAAGTAATCACAAACCACTGCAGAGAACAGGAATTAAAAAAAAAAAAAACAAACAACTACCAAACCAAGAGAGAAGAAGAGAGATCAAGTAACTTCTTACTCCCTAAGCAAAAGATTTTGACAGTCATTTCCTCTTCTCCTGCCTTCGTGACATGAATGACATGGTTGTATGGAGTAACGAGTAGTCCCACAGAGACAAGCAATCTAGTCAAGCTCTGCTTAGGAAGCTAATGTTACCGTCCTTCGTGGACAACAGATATAAGTGCTTTGGCAGTGGACTTTGTGCACTTGCAGCACAGGCCCAATGGGCCTGCAGCTCAACAAGGCTGTGTCCCCCTTACTGTCTGCTGCACCCAGCCTTCTGTGAGGGAGTTTATACTATTTGTCTGTTAGATGTTGTGTCCAAAAGAGATTATACAATTTATGTCAATAGATATAAATTGAGTAGATGTTACGTTGGCTGAACTTTCATGTAAGAAAATCTCTGGGAGACTCTAACCCTCTCCCAAGCCATGCATACAGACAGTTTAGAAATTAGTGGAGCTTGAGGTGAAGTTTGAGGTATAACCATAACAAAGAGCTCAGCAGAACTGGATATCAGGTATTCACTATGAAGTAATGGAAATTGCGCTTTCCCTTTAGCTCGATATGTGAGTTATATGGCTATGTTTTTAATGTCTACCTCTCCTCCCTCGGTGAGGATTTCTACGTCAAGCAGATCTCCCTATTCCAAGGACACTCTGATTCTTTTTTTCAATTTTTTCACCATATTACACAGATTAGCAGTGCTTTTTACCTCAGTATTTCAGAGACCATTAAAAGCAATGGTATATGAGGACCTGCTAGAGTAGCTACTAAGTACAAAGACATCAAGCTTCTTTTGTGTCCTTGTGGATTGAAGCTAGGTTTAAGGTGCCAACTTGGTAATATTTTTTTAATATTTGTTAATTTACTGTTAGTGAATGTAACACCTCAGATCATCAGAATTCGCAATGTGGATGGGCCTGGGATAACAGCCGATTTTTATTCTGAGATGGGAGCCTCTACTAGCACCTTGGCCCCTTTAGAGAGGGAGAAATTATACTGCACCAGTATTTCTCTTATAGCTTCAGACTTATAAGGTTATTATGTGAGATCAAGTACAATTTAGAAAAAAAGCAAAAACAGTGCATCAGTGATGAAGCAGACATGAACCAAGTCTAACTTCTTTTGGGCAGAGTTTTTTCCCAAATTTCTCCATAATCCTGAACAAACCATAACTGCTCACATAGAACAATGTATTTTATACAGTCAAGAAAATGCCCTTCCTGATTCACTTTGGGCTTGATTTAGTGAAAGATTCAGTAAGCTCCAGACCACCAGCATGAGACATTGGTGGAATTTATGTGCCTTCTTCACAATACTGCTGGACTAGGTACACTGAGCATCTGCCTTCCTGAAAGTTTTTGTAAGTTTCTGATTTTAAGGACATGCATTTTTAGATACTTCGTATGGAAAGATATGCGCCAAGATATGCACTTGCTTCAGGTCTGCTACAATGCTTAAGTACGTACGTGCCTGTTTTATACATGTATAAGACCTCAGAGTTACCCAGTCTGATAGAATACTTTGAGAGCACATTTGGCATTCATTCCAAGGGATCGATAGAAGACAAGGGGGAGACCATTTCTTCCTATAATGGTTCTAAGATCAAAAACATCGCTAAGGAAGGGGAAATGTGAACTCTAGGATCTCTGAGTTACCATGTTTCAGGAAGGCACTTAAACCCACTGGTATTTTCACCCTGATAGAAAATAATTTTAACCTCTCTTATTGAAGTATGACTATAATGGAGGCATAGTTCTGGGTTCAGAAGAATAACAAACAATATAGTTAGACTGATCTGTTTTCTACAGTATTTATAGATTTTTAATAATAATTTTAAAAAGACACAGACACACAAAAAACCCTAAATCAAACAGCTACAAGTACCCCTGTTGATTGGAGTCCCTCATCCATTTGAGTCATCTCAAATAACTGGGAAACACTGGGAAATGGGATCAGTCCATAGCTAGAAAATTTCTGATGACCTGAGCTACTTTTTTTGTAATTAATATTACTTTGCGCAATATTCCCTCATAGGGAAGCTTAGGAAGAGTGGGTTAGACGAATGGACAGTAAGGTGGATAGAAAACTGGTTGAAAGACAGAGCTCAGAGGGTCGTGGTTAGGGGGACAGAGTCCAGTTGGAGATCAGTGACGAGTGGTGTTCCCCAGGGGTCAGTACTGGGCCCAGTCCTCTTCAATATATTCATCAGCGACTGGGATGA
>VYZM01020349.1:21721-39609 GCA_013398915.1 Dromas ardeola
GAGTACTGTGTCCAGTTCTGGGCTCCCCAGCTCAAGAAGGACAGGGAACTGCTGGAGAGGGTGCAGCATAGGGCTACCAAGATGATTAGGGGACTGGAACACCTCTCTTATGAGGAAAGGCTGAGGGAATTGGGTCTGTTTAGTCTGGAAAAGAGATGGCTGAGGGGTGACCTAATTAATGCTTACAAATACTTAAAGGGTGGGTGTCAGGAGGATGGGGCCAGGCTCTTTTCAATGGTGCCCGGCAATAGGACAAGAGGTAATGGGTACAAACTTGAGTGTAGGAAGTTCCATCTCAACATGAGGAGGAACTTCTTTACTTTGAGGGTGGCAGAGCACTGGAACAGGCTGCCCAGAGAGGTGGTTGAGTCTCCATCTCTGGAGACATTCAAAACCCGCCTGGACGCGTTCCTGTGTAACCTGCTCTAGGGTGGCCCTGCTCTGGCAGGGGGGTTGGACTAGATGATCTCCAGAGGTCCCTTCCAACCCTATGATTCCATGATTCTATGATTCTATGATTTGCTATGTGTTTTTTCTTGATAAGATTATGTGAAGGTGTTATGCTTAACTTTTATACACGATACATCCAGTCTTCATGCTTTTTTTCAGATTTCTCTTTCCCAATTCAGTTGCTGAATAATTTTTTCATTTTCTTTAATTCATACAATGTAATTAGTGTCTTAAATCAGACTGTATCAGATTTTTTCTCTAGAAAATGAAGTCTTTTGTGCCCCAAAGAAATATGTATGTTTTTACTAATCTTCCATAGTTCTGGGTTTGGCTTTTTAAAAATGTTTTGATTGGTCTTCAGGAGTTTTCTCTGCCTGTATATCTGTTATCTTTTACTATTTTTCCTAAACTTCAGTAATGTGTTATTCTTGTATGGCTGTTTAAGTTCCTCAGCTTTAATCTAATTCTTCAATATTTTTGTCTTGCTTTTGATGTCATTCCCTTAACCTCTCTGTTTTCTAAGATGTAACCTCAATGTTTTCTAAGAATTTTGACTCAGGCTTCCTGTGCTAGGGACATAGATAATTTTTTCTGAAGGCATGCTCAGGCATCAATCTGTATTCATTACTGTGCCTCGCTGATGGCACGGATTTGGAGTAGAACTGAATGGTTTTTATTATTGGATTTCTTAACATAGCTTAAAGTTCTAAATTCTAGACTCTCAAAAATATCCTTTCTGATATACACAGTTTTTTTTGATCTTCTGAAATACCCCATGCAGTAATAATAAACCTTTTCTTTAAGGTTGTCAATGAAAGAATTGTTCAAGGGAGCTGGCTTGTTGAGCCATGTTTTTTGTTTTGTGTTGTTTTATAAAAGAAGTTAAAACTAGATTCTTTATTAATACAGCCATAATCCGAGATGGATTTATATATATATATATATTTTTTTTTTTTTTGCTCAAGTGCTTTGATATTAATGACCTCAATTACTTTACAAGTGAAAGGTAATAGACTTTCAATGGGAAGTCTATGGCTTGCTAACCTATTTGCACCTATGCTTTATGAGGTCATAAATTGAGCAAAAAGAAGCAGGATTATTCTACACTACTTAGTATCGATCAGATATGCAGCAGCAGAGAATAACTCGCTTTCCTTTATCATCTGTCAGAATTGTTTTTGTGGTGGTTTCTGTCCTGCCGTCTGGGAAGACATCCTGTCTTCCATTTGACCAGTCACATATATAGCCCATTTCTTGTCCAATATCCCCAATGACATGCTTAGAGTTCAATTTCCCAGTCACCCTGTGTTCAACTACGATTGCCTTTTTTCCTTGCTAGCTGTATTCTGGACAGGGCTATGTTTCTTTTTCTTTCCTTGCTTTTCATCCTTAGTAATAATGACAATAATAGTAACTGCTACTAATACACCATGAGCAGCCTTGGTGGTTGAGAATATCCTGTTTAAACTTGATTTTGCCATGTTAATGTTCTACAGAAAAAAACCCACACATGTTATTCTTCACAATATAAATACTACTCCATGCAATAATTTGATAAGCATGGAATAGAGTCTTCATCCAACTTTCTTAAATATATGTTTGTGCATATAATCATATCCTGTCATCATTATGCCAAAGATTTTGAACACGAAAACATAGTTAATTGCTTTTAGAGATTAATCTCTCCCTCTTCCCAGCTCTAGTTATATCTTACTTAGGATTTAGAAGAGCATAATTCTATGTATACTTTTTTTTAAAGGCAAGAAAAAACAGAAACCAAACTAAGAATTATCCACTAATTTATTTAATTATATGTGTCTAGATACACTAAAAAGAGGAAAGCATCATCAGTGCTTTAGGAGTATGAGTTATTTCACTGCATTAGTTGTCCAACTTGATGGAGTACCAAACCTAGGCCCCATTTGTCTGCACTGTGAAGTGAAACATTTTCGTTGCGTTTAAGGAACAGGTCTACCATAGATTTCCCTTGTGGAGAAGATCAGTTTTCAATGAAAGCTAAGTAATCTGTATTTATTGACTGTGGGATTCACCTACTTAAGCTTCTTTGGAATATAGAATAAACCATAATCAAGATAAAGCACCAGTTAATTTATCCAGGAGATAGCCATCTCTAAAGCAGTTTCTTTGCAGTCTTTGCCTGCTACATTGACCTTTGTAGAGGATACAATTAATCCTCTAACATAACCAAGAGTAACAGCTGATATCTTAAGAACACAGCCTTGTGTTTAAAAATCACTGCTCTCCCTGAAGTGTATGTTCTATAGTGTGTATGTGCATACAGATATGCATCTAAACTAGCAATGTTTTCATAAGGTTTCAGTCACTTTGGGGAGAGGGGAGTCCTTCTGGTTGCAAAGTAAATTGCAGAGTATGTCAGCTTACAACAGGCATGATGAATGTTTATGTAAGTTTTAAAGACAGCACTGGTTGAAAGAGTGCTCTTTATTTTATGCACGAAGAATCCCTTTGAATCTGTATTTCATTAATCAATGCTGTCAAAAAACATTTGGTGATTCCGAGTACTTCAACTTCTGAGTGCTTAATTTAACTTGGACTCACATTCAGAACATGGAGGCTCCCTATTTTCCCAAAATCAACCCTTCCTTAGAGTCTCAGTTTGGGAATCAAAAGTATCAGGGGTGTGAAGTATCTTCTTCCAAGATTAGCTGCTTAAAAGCTAAGTATCTAGTTTGAAGCAGTCATCCGACTCCCTCTGTAGCTGGCAGGGAAAGATAAGTGTGAGCTAAAGCAGTGATATGAAAGCTTGAAAAACACAAAATCTAATTAATGTAGCTGCGCAAGTGACATAACGAAGAACCTGAGAGACTGATTGACAAGCTGGCAGAAAAGAGACTAAAAAGCCCATCAAAGGTCTAAAAAGGTCTACTCAAACACCTGTGCTATAGTATTGTAAATAGGAAGATGCATAGAACAAGAAATGTGTATATATGATTTTTAAAGTTATGAAGCGTGAACTAAACATATTGTGCTGCTAATTGCTAATGTTTGTGTGTGTGTGGATAAAGTTATATTAACAAATTAAAAGTATGTCCAGATTGGTAATCAATAGGACAATGTATGCTACAATAGAGGTGAATCATTACAGTTAAGTTCTTCTGGGGTGAGGGAGGAACTGGTGTACCCAGAGAGCCCGTTTACCCCAGGGAGCTGAGGGTGGTCAGTGGGAGAAAACAGCTGGGGGTCAGCAGGAGGTAGAAGGTGGTGAGAACAGCCAATCAGAAACACCTTAGAAAGCTGGTTCATCCGAAATAGCTGGCAAAATTACTCCATGTAAGTGGTAATCTTTCACTGATTACAGACCAAGGCTAATTGGTCGGTTTCAATTAGAATCCTCAGTTTTGAGCAGTTTTAGTGCAGCCCATTCCAAGTACACTGGAGTGAATGTTAGATGCCAGCAGAATTTGCATTAACATCAGCAGATCTGTGACATGAACCATGCAGCTGAAGACACACCTTTAAAACTGAAATCAGCATTTAAGTCCGGCACACACACCTCTAATGATCATAATTAGTGCTGCAGGACAGATACCTGGACCTTCAGTCACTAGTCATCTACAGATGGTAGTATCTATGTGGAAACAAAGTATGCTTTGAAGAAAACTAGAGACTTCTTTTGATATTTTGGTCATAGGCGTTGTACTACATGGAACTTACACTGTAGGTGAATTCATTATTCAGTCTTTCAATGATTACTGCATAAAATCAAAAGAAAAGGAAAGAAAAAGAGTATTATAATTTCCCTTCTGGGAATATTAGACATTTAATAGATATCACATATTTATCACATGGACAATAATTTGACCTTATACTTTATGATGGAATGCTTTCTGACTTTCACAGGCTTGTTTAACCAGTGTATTTCCTTAATTACCTTTCAGTTCACTAACACCTCAATCATCCCAGCTCTGGTCCATCTGCTCTTCCCTGTGTTACTTGTGAGATGAAGTGGAATAATTTATTTCAAATAGAACTACAGAGTAAATCATTTGATGGGCTTCTAATGGACTTGAAGGTCAAATTTTAAAATCTCTGAAGAAATTTAAATGAAATGAAAATAAGTTCTTATCATTATTTGGATACTCAGCGCAATTTCAAGACTTAATTAAAAAAATAAAAAAGCTCCCACCACTATCAGGAATTCTTATGCAGTGACTGGTTTTCCCTTTTTATATTTAATGACTGCAGACTACACAAACTCTCAGATGTCAATGCAGAAAGAAGAATAATGTTGTTCCATAGCACAGCAAAACTGAATAGAGTTTGGTATACAAAATAATAGCAAAATCAATGGCTGCATTACCAGGATAATATATTTTAAAAGGTATAATATAAGCCATAAAATAAATTGGTTTGTGTCCCAGCTTTTGATATGTCCCTTAATTTTAAACAAAAGGAAAGGAATGAAGTTTACAGCCATTATTACTGTCACATTTTCATTAGTTTCCTTAAAAACCAGCCATCCTTGAACCAATTCTCTACTGTGTCACTCCTGTTTTAGAATGGTGTGTTCTCTAACAATAAGCAGAGTTATTCAGTGGTGAAATACTGGTGGATGAGGCACTTTTAGTGGTGTCTAATTTATTTACCTCTGGATGGCAGTTCACAAAACAGACAATCTCCAGTACATGCCATCAGTGTCATTCCTGCCAGGTTTCTCTGTTGTGTGAATTTGACTTGTCCATTGAATACTGCTAGTAGGAAACAGGTAAATTGAAAGAAACAAACTGAAAAACATTCCCTTCAATAATAACATGAAAAAAATATGTTTTTATAAATAGGCAAAATGATACTGATGTGGAGTCATGATTCATACACTAGTCTACAACAGAACTGTGTCAGGTGGCATAGAGATGGGCTGCTGGCTGTCTTACAGGTGAGTTTGTTTTGGAGGGAGTTCCTATTCTTCTGTAGCGTTTATGCAAGAAGTGACTAATCTGAGTGACTAGCTCAGATTTAGATGCATACTTTGTATATATACCTAGATAATATGCAGCCCAATACAAAGCATTGCACTCATTTTACTAGTATTTATTTTACTTTCTAATTATTAAGAGGAGGTAATGTAAAACGAATCCTGTAAGGTTAAAGGCTCATCTTCATAAACATGAAAGATCACAAAGGCATGATGGTGGGCAGCGAACCCTCAATACTTCAGTTAGAAAATGAAACTGCTGCCCCAGCCCCAGGGCAGCCCCAGCCCCACAGGATGTGGGTCACCCCATGCCAGTGAGGAGGCTCTCGGGGTCACCCTACAAACAGGGGACATTGCCGAGGGGTACAAGGCTTGCTGTGGGAAGAAGAGCATTTCAGGATCTCTGAGGATGTATTATAGGATATTTAGGTACAAAGAGGGAAGGATCAAGATGATATAGGGAGGAGCAAGTGTTATTTATATTCACACTGATACCTGGGTCCCAAGTAACAAAATCACAGAATAATCACAGAATCAGAGAATGATAGGGGCTGGAAGGGACCTCTGCAGGCCATCTAGATCACCTAGAGCAGATACAAATCATGTATCGAAACTGCTCTGCTAATGTGCTCTACCAGGAGGATATGTCCCAATCTCCTTGACTGTTTCATTCTTTAGCAGCGACTATTCCTCAGCTCTGCAAAAATAAATAAGGTTTACCTAAGCTGTCTCACGCTTTTCCATAGGTTCGGGTAGGGAACAACATCTGTCATGTCATTTCTCTGCCCTCTCAAGCATTTCAGATCATTATGAATGACCCCATAGACAGAAATGCCATAGACACAGATGATCTAGGGCTTTTTTGCATGAATCATATCTTTACATTCACCTGGCGTTTGATGTTCTGATTCAGAGTTGGTAAGGTTGCATTTAGCTTGGGTGAAGGGGAGGGGGAAAAAATATACTCAGTGTTAATCTATGTCACCTAGACATTGAAGAAGTTCACACAGTCTTAGAAAACACACACAAACAGAACCTACTTCTTTACAGAATGTCTTTTGTGTTGTATTGCTAGACTTTCTTTTCTGGTCATTTAATGTAGTGTGAATATGGTGACCATTCCCTGCAGGATTGCTACAGTCTTAAACATAGGTTAAATTTTAAGCCCGGAACTACTTTGAAGTGTCCTTTCAAGTGACAACAGCATGAAACACTAGTGGAGAAAAGCAAAAGAGCTCACGGTAAGGGTTGTTACATTTCTAAAACTGGAAAATACAAGAATTCACAGAGCTGAAGCTTGGCTTTTTAATTTCACCAGGGAGCAAGTTCACAACTTTCCAACCTGTCACTTGCCTTTGCAATTCATCAGACACCTCACACTGCCAGAACTGTCACATGGGCTTTTTGAGATGTTCCAGGGAGAGAGAGAGAATGAAAAAAAATAAAGTTTTTCATTAGGAGATAGATGTGCCCTTTGACCTGAGTGGTTAACAAAGGAAACTTGAGGTTGCTCTGGTTAGGAGAAACTGGTAATGGAGTTTTTGCTTCCTTACAAAGAACTCCTAAAGAGCTATTCTCTGAACACAGTAGGAATCACACAGTAGAAGCATAAATTAAAAGTTATGAGCGAAGAGACCTTCAGAAAATATTTGCTTCATAAACTGGCTGTTACACAATTTCACAGCTGACAATTTATCTAAGGAAAACTCAAATGTGTTTGTAGGATGCCTAAAAATTTGAAAATTGCTCAAATATCCTACAACGCACCAGAAAATGTGAATCAGTCTAAAGGAAAAGCAAAATAAAACAAAAAGACAAAAACATATTCATTCAAATAAAATTTTACTTAGAAGGAAAAAAAAGAGACTCGGGTTCATTCCATTTATCTTTGTATACACAATGAGCAGTTATTTAGTTCATTATTTCTGTCTTTGGGCTCCCTCTACAATCAAGGCAGAGAGAATGCACGATGTTTTTACTGTCTTTGCAATTTACTCTAGAGTAATCAAGGGTCCTTGTACGCTCTGTCATGGGAGCAGGATGGCTTCTTGCTCTGATAGAGACTAAAGGAGGCTAGCCTCCTTTCAAGCCGATCAGCCGCTTCACACCCAAACTTCACCGCACCACGAGCACGTAAGCCTAACTTGGTGCATACTTGCCCATACGCTGCACGTGCAGTATTTTCTGTTCCGCACCTCTCACGTGACTACAGCAGAACTGCGTCTCATCGCCTCACCATGACATTACCTTGTCACATCCCATTAGACGTCGAGACACATTACGATGCTTAGGGCGTGTGCTGAATGCAGAGCATCTCAGTCCGAGTCTTCTGCCGTGCTGGAGATTTTGGGAGCTGGAAGAGATGACACATGGCCCCAGCTGTATCACTGGGTGGGGTGGGCACTGAGCTGCTCAGAGTCTCATCTCAGTGAGACTTTCAGGTACTCCATACAGATCCCAGGAGCAGTATCGTGTCCACATAATGTAGGCAGTGAGAACAGGCAATGGGGAGCAATTCAAAATTAAATGTGACACAGTAATATATCCCTAAACTTTTGTGTTTTGAGCCGAATATATTGTCTCCTGATTGTGAAGCCACATATCTATTAATAAGGACAAAAGAGGTACATATAACCCTTTTTGCTGTTATTTCTTTAGCACTTCTGAGGAAGTACTGCCTTGTCTCCAGAACCAAGAGTCTTCAACAAACATCTAGCATGAGTGAACATCGAATACTAGTACACTGGACTTTACTTGCTGTATCCTTATTCACATGTAATTTCTGTGTATTTTGATTTAAATAAAATACTTTAACAATGGAAATTTATACAGTGTATGTTTTGCATGTGTATATATATATATATGCACTTATTTAAGGACATTTAAATCTATGCTATCTAAAGGGAAACTGACCTTGAAATACAAAGTCCTTGTGATCCAAATGAAATCTTGTGTTTATCTTTGAAGTGGGTGAAAATCATGTCAGCCTTGTCCTTTACATCTGTGGTATGCCACTGCTGACTTTAGTATGATCTTCTGTGTAGTGGCAGTGTCAGATTACACACTTTATCTTTTCTTTTTTTCAATATCTTGGTCTCCATACCAGAAATCACAATCTGGAAAATTTACTGTAGCATAATAAAGATTTAGAATAGGATAGAATAGAATAGAATAGAATAGAATAGAATTTAACCAATTTCTCATTTTCTTTTCTATTTGGGAATCCAAAAGGATGTACCATTTATCTAAAAAAATAATAAAATTTGTCATCATTCTCTCTATAAGTCACAAACTCAGTATAATGCAACTAAAACGTATTCTGTTTTAGCAAGATGACAACATTGACCTGTTTTTTGGTTTGTTTTTTTTTTTTTTTTTCCTCATCTTTAGAAAAAGCAGCATGAATGCACACGCACAGTTTTCTAAAAATAGCCAAGTTGGCCAGAAATTTTGCAACTGCTTCTACTTGGATTGGACAAAAAAGTAAATTTTAAAAGAAAAATAAAGAGTTTTTCACTGTCTTCTTTTTTCCCCTGGAAAATCAGAAAACCTTGGGTTTACATTTTTAATGGGACAAATTTGTCTATAAATAATTTCTACAGACAAACTAGTTCAACGTTTTAAAACAGAAAACTTAGTATAACATTTTTTATCCTCATTACAATCTATAAACCTGAAGGATTCTGGAAATGCTGGATACTAGATACATAAATTAATTTTGTCAGAAGAATCCCCGAGGCTTGTCTTCTGAAACAGATAAGAGAAGAAACAGTTACCATATCACATGTAAAGACCTTGTGCTTGTGTAAGGCTGGTAGATGTCCTCAACTAGTGTATTACTTTTTAGTTATCTCATACCTAACAGCTTGATGAGGCAAAACTAGTTTATTTCTACAGACCTCAAAATACCAACCAGATCAGAAAGGGCCAAAGAATTACACTATCATTTAAAAATCTAGTTTATCCTTCCTTTGTTCCCTATATTTAAATTGGTATCTAATCCATTCATAAATGCTACATCTACTTGTTAAAATTCTATATGAAACAGGTCCAATGCCAGCCCAACTGAGACTTGCTTAATTTTATATGCTGCATCGCAATACAACAGCACAGGCAGGCAGATAGGTGGGGCATCTGCTCTGAGGAATATCTCAGATCAGAAACCAAATCAGGACGTCTTTCAGTTTGTGCTTGCTTCAGCTTCTCTAATTTTTCATTCATATAATGTTTATTCTTATGAGACAGAATATGCAAAATGCAACATTAATTCACTGCCAAACTGAAAGTTTTACAAAGCGATCGGTGGAGAGGGAAATTATCCCAAAGCACAGGACTTTTGATGTGGAATTTAGAGATCCTAGTAAAGGCTACAAAGGTCATGTTACCCGCGGTTTCATGAGCAGTTGCAAAGACATATACGGGTAAGGTATCTGTCTCAATCAGATAGCGGAATTTCTTCTATACCGACTGTAGCCATCAAGCCTTATGTTAACCAAATATGTTTTGGCAGACAGGGCCCAACAACATGATCTGGTATGTGAGGAGGTGGAACTGGATATTCTTATACTGAAAAAGACTCCTGGGTAACTTTACCTCACAGTTATATTGCTGAAATAAATTTATAACTGTCTGTGGAGAATTCAGATAGTACAGCGATGAAAACCCTATGGCTATGAGAAAATTAATAGTTTTGTCATGAGGAAAGGATTTGTGTGGTATGCAATAAATAAGAAACAGAACCCTACAATGAACAAGAGAAAAATAATATATTGAATAACCGTTCATTATCTGAACGCTGTCCTAGTTAGCTCATTGAATCAGCTACAAGACCTATAGGAAAAAGGCAACATATAAAATTAAAACCTATCTTAGTTCTGCCAGCCTTAATCCTACACTTCCAGAGCTTCTTGTACTAGATTTGCAAGCTTAATAATGTTCTTTTCAAACTTATCTTTATGCTATATATAAAAACTAGGATGGCAATTAATGGTGTAATTGCCTAACAATCACTTTACAAAGTGAACACAATAAAGGATCTCTGTTAATATTTTATTATTCCTTAATAATCTAAGTGTATAAACTTGATTGTCATATTGATTCTTGGTAATTTAATATTTCAATTAATAATGAATGTGACAGGTTTAAAATATTAATGCATTAATATGCTACAAAATACTACTGCATTGGCCTACCTGACCGGTGGATTGCAACATTTAAAATAAAGCGGAAATCTAGTAATGGATACTTATACATTTTATTCTTTTCTGTGAAGTGTGATAGAAACAAAAGCACAAGTCAGTTCTTCCATGTCAGAGACTGATGTAAACACCGGCTAAATACTTTATAGCTTAACTGACTCATTGTATTCTAACCTTCTGATATTTTGTTAGTGACAGAAAAATCAATTATGAACATTAGTTCTGATGTAATCTTTTCAGTATAAAATTTTATGATATAACTTCTAGTAGGATCCATCTACATATATATGTCAAAAGGAATTCCATGTCTGTGCAACAGATATATGAGGGAATTTGAAAATAAAACGCAGTAAATTTGAACCAGAATACTATAACCAGAATATTATAGGGTGCTGTTTTTAAAGATCAGTAGCAAAGTAAATATATAAATAAATAAATAAAATCCATTAGCAGTATTCAATTTTGCTTTTTATGGGTATCCCTGCTGAGTTTTAGTATTTTGCTTGATTTTGAAAGTCATGTCATATTCATTACTAATAGTAATATTAAGCATGTCTTAAAATGTGTGCTGAATAGAAATGGCGTTCTGAATTGCACTTGGGCTTTATCACATATAGAAATTTATCTGCATAGGCAATTTCTTCTTAAAACCTGAATTCTCTTTTTGAATCTATTTTTATTTGATTTCTTCTTTCCTATGGAATGGAATCCTGTGATTCATTATTGTCTTTTATGTTTTTTATTACTTAAAGTAACCAAGTCAGACACCTATTTCAGCAAAGGTTAAAATCCTACCTATTCATGTTGATAAAATCAGGAGATTAAAAAAACACCCTAATCTATTTTAAATTTTAAGGGTTCCTATTGGATGTCATTTTTATATTTTTTTATTATTAATTCTTTGTGACTATTTGGGTAGAAAGTAATTTAAGTGGTTTTTTTCCATCTTCTTATGTATCACTTTGCCTTTTCCTGCATTGTAGATGTTCCTGGTTTTGGAACAAAATATTTAATAAGTATAATGACTACAACTAAAACTTCTGCAGTGTTATGTAATGTTTCATCTCACTTGTTTAGAAATTCTTCTACTGTGTGTCGAATACATAATATTTTGCATTCCATTAATGGACCATCTCAAAAAGTAGTAACAATCTCTATTTCTAAGACTTCTAAAAACACATTGTTGGCGAGATGCAAAAATTTACATACATGCACACACACACACATATATATATGTATATATCATAGAGTCATAGAATGTTTTGGGTTGGAAGGGATCTTAAAGTTCATCTAGTTCCAACCCCCCTGCCATGGGCTGGGACACCACTATAAATATAAATGTATATTTCTAGCCATATATATAGTAAATACAAAGATATAATTTATAATACACATTTTAAAAATAGTACTCAGTATGGGATAATATATGATACTGTAATACATAATATTGTATAATTTATTGTATTATATATTTATATAATTATGATGAGTATATTATGTTGTATAATACATTTATATAGTTATTATGAATATAAATACTGAATATACTAAATGCAGTACATTCATTTATTGCAAAAACCTGAATTAAACATTAAATAGGTCTTTGGAGCCCAATATGTAAGCTTGAATAAGGATGTAAGGCTCTAGAAGTCTATGACCGTGCTTGAAAATTTTGATCCCCCATGTGATAAAAATAGCTTCTCATCAGTTCACTATTGCACTACTTCTGCTTCTAAGATGTTATTGATCTGTAGAACTATGTGAAACATTCTTGATATGTATTTCTGTGGTAATCAAATTATTTTATTCAGTATTATTTCATATCAAGATCTCTCCCTGCAGGTACAGTGAAATTGTGCAATGAAATCTCTCAGTTGTGTATTTTGATTTACCAAGAAGGCTCAACTGCCTTTTAAAAGAAAGCATAACAATTTCTACTTCAAAGTGTCCATCTCTGGAATTATACATAACAACAAAAATATTTAGTAAATATGAACACTTCTGATATAATTTAATTTAATTTAATTTAATTTAATTTTATTTTATTTTATTTTATTTTATTTTATTTTATTTTATTTTATTTTGCTACAAGCAGTAGAAAACTGTGAAACCAGAATATTTTTTAGTTAAACTTTCACAGATTTAGCTGTTATATATTTCAACATATACATGTTCCTCTCAAAAACATGCAATAATACTTGCATAGGTGATGACGTTTTCACACCCAATTGCCCACTAATGCTTGTGGCTAAAGAAATGTAATGAATGTACACTGCATAAGTGTATCTCAGGCAGGCAGGTATAATTTTCCCATGTGATGTTATTACATTAGGAATAGCTCATATGCAAACAAAAAATCAGGCAAAAAATTTTAAATTTACTCCAGCTTTATTACTCTTGACCAATGCATTCAGAATATTAAATACTCTAGTTAGAGATACCTATCTATTTATAGAATCATATAGCTGTTTAGGTTGGAAAAGACTTTTAAGATTATCAAGTCCAACCGCTAACCTAGCATTGCCAAGTCCACCATTAAACCATGTTCCTAAGCACCACATCTACATATCTTTTAAATACCTCCAGGGGTGGGGACTCAACCATTTCCCTGGGCAGTCTCTTCCAATGCTTGATAATCCTTTTTCAGTGTAAAAATTTTTCCTAATATCCAATCTAAACCTCCCCTGGCGTGTTGAGGGTGTTTCCTCTTGTCCTATTGTTAGTTATTTGGGAGAAGAGACCAACCCCCACCTCGCTACAATCTCCTTTCTGGTAGCTTGTAGAGAGCAATAAGGTCTACCACAGCCTCCTTTTCTCCAGGCTAAGCAACCCCAGCTCCCTCAGATGCTATGTATAAGACTTGTGCTCTAGACCACTCACCAGCTTCCTTGCTCTTCTTTGGACACATCCCAGCACCTCAATGTTTTTCTAGTAGTGAGGGGCCCAAAACTGAACACAGTATTCGAGGTGTGGCCACACCAGTGCTAAGTACGGGGGGATAATCAGTTCCCTAGTCCTGCTGGCCACACTATTTGTGATACAAGCCAGGATGCTGTTGGCCTTCCTGGCCACGTGGGCACACTGCTGGCTCACATTCACCCAGCTGTCAACCAACACCCCCAGGTCCTTTTCCACCAGGCAGCTTTCCAGCCACTCTTCCCCAAGCCTGTAGCCTGTTGCATGGGGTTGTTGTGTCCCAAGTGCCGGACCCAGCACTTGGCCTTGTCGAACCTCATACCACTGGCCTTGGCCCATCGATCCAGCCTGTCCAAATGCCTCTACAGACACTTCCTACCCTCAAGCAGATCAACACTCCCACCCAACTTGGTGTCATCTGCAAACTTACTGAGGCTGCACTCAATCCCCTCATCTAGATCATTGACAAAGAACTTAAACAAAACTGGCCTCAATACTGAGCCCTGGGGAACATCGATTGTGACCGGCTGCCAACTGGATTTAACTCCATTCACCACAACATTTTGGGCCTGGCCATTCAGCTAGCTTTTTACTCAGTGAAGAGCATGCCTGTCCAAGCCATGAGTGTCCAGTTTCACAAGGAGAATACTGTGGAAAATGGTGTAAAAGGCTTCACTAAAGTCTAAGTGGACAATGTCCACAGCCTTTCCCTAGTTATTGAGTATAACTAGCTGCATCTTGCAAAAGTTTCTGGGATGAAGGAGGGAAGTTGGTTTTGGAATAATGAAAAGAAAAAGCGTTCCTGCATCCCCAGGTATTTTCCAAGTGGAAAAACAGCAAAAAGTTGAATACAAGGAAGGAAGACGTAATGAGAAGAGGCAACATATCAGAAATGTCATGTTGCGCTGAATATCCTCCAAGGATTGCAAGTCAATGCTTATTTTTTTAAAAAATAATATTTCCAAGCTTACCACAAGTTTCTCCTGTTCACTTTTTATGAAACCCAAAAGGCCACATTGGTAACTGTTAAAAATTGTGAGAGAATCCTGGAAGATCAAGAACTCTTCTCCAATGCTCAGCTGTGAGCCAGGGATAAACCAGCTGACATTTGCTACTAGAGCGTCAGCTTGTTGAGGTCTTGAAAACAGGATACATTTTATTCTGATGATTATTCTGATGTCTCTTTTCACTGCATTCACTTCAATGTTAGCATTAAAAAAAAATAAAAAAAATACAGTATTTAACAAAAAAATATATAAATCACACCTGCTTCCTATTAGTTCAATAAGGTTCTTTTCTCTTTCAGGTAACAGTTGTGAGAATGGTTGTACAGTTTGATCTAGTATCTTCATCCTAGTTATTGTGATCATCAAAGGGAATCATGGTGTGATGATATATGCAGCCTTACATTTGAAACTCTCCCTATGGTGTTTTTCAGATTCAGACAGTTCTGCTGGAGTTTTCTGTTCTCCAAAACCTAAACAAGAGATCTGTTTCAATACCTTTAATCTAGAATTATTGACTCTTCCATTAACTTTAAAAATACTAATATTCTTTTAGATTAGCAGATGAAACTTCCTCTTTTCTGAAACCCAAAAGAAGCTGTTAATCAGTCAATGACTGTGCTGGAACTTAACCCTAATCTTTAATACATTGTGAAAGAAATACCCTCATTTGCTGGGAAAGGGGGCAAGACCAAAGTCTCAATATATAGCTTATGTGTTCTTTGAATTGTATAAATGTGTAAATTTGTAACTTCATGTGCTAGATGAGTGAGAATAATACGTTTCTCATTGTCTTGGTGCTCTTCAGATGACAGGTACGCTCCACTTTCCATCCATTATTCATCCCAGAGATGGCTCCCAGACCCAAAATGTTGACGTATACTGTGGGATTCATTATTATGGAATACTTTTTAAATTTTGACTTCCTAATTGAAATACAAAGCTTTCTTAATACCAGATCTTGGTATTCTTATTCACAATGAATTTTACTTTGTTCCACCAGCAATTGCAGTATTTCTGACAGACTAATTCTGTGGCAGGGTGCTATTTGGTGTAAGTAAAGACAGCATTTGCGTTGTCCATAAGAATTTAGCGAAGTTTTCTGTGAAGTTATATAAAATAGACCAACGTAGCTTTAAATGTGGTACATTTAGAGCTTTTTCCAAATGTAAGATTATATGAAGTTCTTTGTAATTTTCCAGCCTTAGCTAGAGGTGAACTGCATTTTTGCACTAGCAATAATGCTCTTCATAGAAAGGATTATATGGCTGCATAAATCTTTGTAAAAGCCCATTAGTGGTATTTTCAGGAATAATCTAAGTAGAAAAGCATCTGGAGTAAGTGGAAGCATTAGTCCAGCTATGTCTAAAAATTATTCTATTGATCATGAGCCAAAATTGAGCAACACAAGGATAATGCCACCACATACGGATGAGAAATACTTTTTTTTTCTTGGCAGGCTATCCAAGAGTTTGTGGAAATAAAGTCATTACTCTCATTTAATCTTGCTGGTGTCATATACATGCTAAAAAATGTTTTCACTTTTTTTTTTTTTTTTTCATGGGAATAAGGAACCAGAACAGTGGGACACATAATTCTAGGCTATTGAATAATTCTTATCTGGTACATTGCGATACAGATTTGTATGCCAGAATTTAATATATAAAACTTATACTGAAGTAAAAGGTTGTGGGAACCTCACTTCAACAGTTTGGCAGGCTTGTACAGTGAAGAGGGAAGATGCCAGGAACTATGTGATGTGTGAGATGAAGGATGATATCTTTAGAATTTGTTCTCAATAAAAGCATCAACACCTGATTTAGAGACATTGTTACAACTTATCTGTTTTTGTCACCAGCAACAGGCAGTCTGCCAGGAGACCAAATAGCTAAGAGGTCTGGGCGCTTGAAATAAGTCAGTAAAAAAGTGAAGATATTAAATAACAAAGTAGCTACGTGTGTAGAGAAGCAAGTCTTTGCCAGTGGAATTCATTAAGCGGAACAAGGTCTCTTCCAGAGGAGATTCCTTTAGGGACTCTGATTTGAGGAATTTTTCTATGACTGTGGTAAAGGGATCAAAAAAATCATTCAGGCTGAATCAGACTTAGAGTTTCTTGGGATACTGAGGGTCTTTCCTGCATAGTAAGATCACAGTAAGATTGTAGGAATGTTGATTTGAAAGCACCTCTGGAGACTATCTAGACCACACTCCTGATCAGCGCAGGACTGTCTCCAATTCTAGACCAGTCAGCTACAGATTTGTCTAGCTAAATGTTAAAGCCTCCAAGAATGGAGATCCACAGCCTTTCTGAGAAACCTCTTCTAGTCACAGCCTGCACTAACTTCCTAGTGAAGAATGTTTTCTATCCAATCTAACCTTCCCAAGATGCAATGTGGTTCTTGCCCCTTGTATTGTCTAGTACAACTGAGAAGAGTCTGTCTGCTTCAGTTCTGAAATAACCTTCAGGTAACAGCAGGCTGCTATTGAATCATGTCTTAGACACAGTGTTACCAGACTAATCAAACCCAGCTACCTCAGCCTCTCCTCATAGACCATGTGCCCCAACCAGCATGGGAGCCTTCTCTCTGCTTTCTCCACAGACCTCTGGGGGCTGCAAAACTGAACTCAATATTCAATGTGCAGCCTTACTAGCTCTGACCAGAGATGATAACTTCGCTGGATCTGCCAGACATGCTGCTTCTGTTGTAGCTCAGTGTGAGGTTTTGCTTGTTTGCCATGGAAGTATATTGCTGAATACAAATTTAACCTGCATTCGGTGTAGTCCCCAGGTCCTTTCCAGCAAGGCGGCTGCCCTGTCAATCACTTCTCCACCTGTACTGATTACCTGAGTTGTTCTGCATTGTCTTTGTTTGAAGAGAGCATGAAGATATGAAGAGCAATAACTGTACAAATGTTTGCCATTTACAAGGAGGAGACTTTTTCAGTTCTTTCAGATGATGCATGAATTATTTAATTCCACAGATTTCTAAAAAGACTAATAATTGATTTCCTATGAATTGGAAATCCCAAATTATTCGGAGTCCAAGACCATGGTTTGGACTGAAGCAAAACATAAATCTTAGTTTACTTAAGTGTCAAACGTTCTTCTTCCTCTCATTTGTATCAGTATTGCACTTAGGTAAAATTTAGCCAGAGAACACTACCATAACCCAGAAGAAAACATCAGCATCAACCAGCAACAGCAGTTGTAAGTCATTGTATTTCATTTAATCATATGCCTCTTAGAAGGTCTTCCATTGTTTTGTAGCTTGGGGTTTGGCTTTGGTTTTGTTTTTTTTTTTGTTTGTTTGTTTGGTTTGTTTTTTTTTTTTTTTGGGGGGTTTTTGAGGGATTTTTTTTTTTTTG
>VYZM01020350.1:0-63318 GCA_013398915.1 Dromas ardeola
TGAGGGTGAGGGGTGGTTTGCGTTTTAAGGGAGCATGTGGTGTGTTGTGAAGGTGTGTGAGGTTGCATGACCGTGGTGTGGTGCTGCTGTTGGCTTAGGGGCTGTATGTGGAGGTGAGCGTGCTTTGTTTTTCAGGCAAATAGGAAAATTATTAAGACGTCTTGATACACGATGGCCATGGCCAGGGAAACAGGGAGCGGTGCCGATACCCAGCGCCCTGGGGAGGGAGCCACCCTGCTGCCAGTGAGGGACACCAGTCAGCCCAGAACCCGCCACCACCAGGCAAACTGCCCAGCTGACCTTCACCATCTTGACCGCTTGCAGGCACACGTTGACGACTTTCTCAATCAGTCCGCCCTGGGCTTGACTGACTGGGGAACGTGTGATATTGGCAGAGATGAAAAAATTATTTCTTCTAACTTTGGGCACATTAAGCCATAAAACAGGGCAGGGAGTTGCCCCCTACAAATGTAGCCATGGCGTCAAACAAGATTTTGGTAAAGACGGATGCAATGTAAGTGGAGGAAAAAAAAAAAAAGAAAGAAAAAAGAGAGAGGTTTGGCCTTGGATCATTTTGAAAACAGGAGTTTGATTTACAAAAATATCGCTGTTAGATAGTTACTGCCCTAAACAATGTGCAGTAAAACGTAGCACGAGTCAAAGTAGCGTCGTTACAGGCACCTCCAGGACACCCCCCCCTGCAGCTGGCTGCGTGCTCACCGTCCTCAGGGCTCTCCGAAGGCTCAGAGCTCCCGAGGCCTCAGCGAAACCCACAGAGCTGGCCAAGACTGACGAAAACGCAGTCAGTGCTTTAAAGTGAAACCGAATTCAAAGAAAATCAGTTCATCAGTTTTAAAGTTATAAATGTTAAACTCGGCAAGGGGACCATTTGTGCTCCCGTAGACTCATAAAATTGTATTACACACTAAGTACTACGTTAGAAGGACATTATTTCTACATTTCAAATCCAGCATTCAGAAGTTAGGAAATGCCAGAATTAGGACTGCCTCTGCAACCTGAATTTGACCTTCTTGTTTGTTTGGATTGCGACAGACTTAGGTCACGCTGGTTTTCCTCCCAGAAGCCGGGTGCAGGCAGCGCACTGGGTGCAGGAGCTGCTCTGTGAACCAGCTGCAGATGCGGAGTGGTGGGCGCTGCTGCTGCTAAAACCCAGCTTTACCTGCCGGGGCTGGAAGGTGCGTGTATCGGAGAGAAAAAATAATGGTTGCTTGGTTAAGGGAAGCCTATGTGCCTTCCCGGAGCACTACTCGCTGTACTCACCACTGGTGGATCTTGTGCGTGGTGCTGCCCAGGCACTGAGGCCAGGTTTCTGAGAGCCCCATGGGGCTGGAGAGCAAGTGACACCCCAAGGCCAGTGGGGTGATGCACCCCGAGGGCAGTGGGAAGGGGGGATGCGAGAGGCTGGCGCTACCCAGGGAAGCGGCTTGTAGCCGGCAGGGCTTCCCTGGGAGGCAGAGCGCGACAGTCCCGCAGAGCCAGCAGCTCTCCCCAGCCCCCCAGAAGCTCTGCCCCGGGCTGGACGAGCCCCGCTGCGCGTCTGACCCACTTTGCAGAGCTGCAGGAAGGCGCAGGGCACGGGACGAGCCCGCCAGCGGGCAGCACGCACGCCCGAGCGGCTGCACTCATGCGCTGACGAATTGCACACTTAACTGGACACCGAACAAGGCCGACCTGTCAGCGTGTCAGCACGGGGACTCCTAATCCGAGTCTGTGTCAGGGATGGCCAACGGCCTAAATATAATTGCAGGGAGGCACATGCTCATGATCTGGCAGCAGAGATGCTGCTACTGATCTGACATGACGGTGCAGGGGAAGGCGGCGGCAGCAGCCACTGGCGCTGGGCACCAGATCCCCCGACCTGCCGCGCGGAGAGGAGCCCCACAGCCGGCAGAGCTGCCCCCTCCGCCCGCCAGCCCCATGCCAGCCTGCAGCCCCCCACCGCCGGCAGCCAGGGGCCAGGTCACAGCCCAGCAGAGGCCAGCCCCTTGCTATAATTAAGCTCGCTCTCTTTCAGAGGGCAGGGAAACCAGGGATGCCACTGAAAAGGGATTGCCTCAGCCCATGGGCAGCCAAGCAGTATTTATACCTATTTTAAAGCAACAGCAGGGTGTGCAGTACCCGCCGCTCTGCCAGACGGAGCTCAAGGCCGCCCATGCGGAGATGTCATGTTAAAGAGCCAAAGTGTGTCAGAGCCCCCAACAGCAGCTACGGTGTTTTTCCTTGCATCATTAATAATTACACTTCGAGTTTGGGAGAAGAAAACGGCACAGCTGTTTACTGGCATTGCCGAGCGATTGCACCTTCCCCCCATGAGTGTAAAACGTACAAGACCAGGATCACCTCCACTCCCACAGCCAAACGCAGCCTCCCCCGCGGTACGCTATGGGAAACACCACTCGGGGCCAGCTGCAACAAGAGGGAGAGGCAAGAGAGCAGAGAGCAGTGCCCCAGGTTGTCCTGACTCATGCAGATGGTCACCGGGATTCCTAACGTCCACAAGCAGGAACACGAGAAAACCAGTTTTCTGGAAGCAGTATTAACTGCAGGCAATTATTGTGATGGGAAGTGCAGGGAACAGGGCGCTCGCCCCACTCCCCAGCCTCGCGTGGCGGGGCTGAAAGGCGAACACAAAGCTGATGAGACGCTCCGCAGTCCCGAAGGGCACTGCTACCGAGCACCTTCCCAGCAGGAGAGCCTGGGGCCGGGATTTGTGCTTCCTACCTGGCGAGGCAGGGGCTCAGGCTGCACTAAAGAGCAAGGAATAAATCTCTGCTGCAAAATGAAGCACTGCGCATTGCACAGCGGGATGTGCCACTGAGCTGACACATCACCACCAGCTCTCAGACAGCACGTCCATATGGCAGGCCGGCAGCGGGCATGTTCTTTCACTTACATTTCCCTAAAGTTTTGATATTATACCAGGAACTGCAGAAAAGCAGTTTAATGCCTAGGCTGATCATGTAGCAGGATCGTGGTGAGAGGGTTTTCCCCAACAGCAGTACAAGCAGTGATGAGAGACAGCGTTAGCTGTTAACCAGGTTCTGCTGGGCTCAATCCAGAGGGAGATGTCTGAGCGAAACCTCTTGCCTTGCTCCAGGCTGTGCAATGAGGGGCACCCACACGTACCCCCGCCCTGCCCCATACACACCTTGCATGCCCCCAGCAAAAGCAAACACAGTCCCGTTAGCGAAGCCACAAGGAAGGTGGCTGGCCATGTGAATGGCTGCTCCTCCCTCTCCACCACCAACAGCCAGGGGTGCCGACAGCCAGCGTGGGCTGCGCAGCACAAGGATGCTCCCACGGGCGCCGAGGGACAGATCCCCCAGTGTCCAGAGGGGCAGACCCAGAGCGTGGGGCACAGAGGGCAGGCTCGGGGGCAGCCCTTCCCCAGGACAGATGCCCACCGGCAGCCGGGAGCATCTCGCCTCTGTGCTCGGCACAGCTGTCCCCTTCCACCCAGCCCAAGCCAGGCAGCCCCATCCCTGGCTCCAGCCACGCTCCGGTGAGACTGAAGAGCCATCTCTCCTCCCGGGCTGAGTGGTCTCTCCTCTGTGAGTAGACAGAAGAAGGCAACAAACTATTTCATTTTTACTATTTGTATTTGACCTTTTTATATTGTTTGCTTTTTCCAGCATAATCTCTTAAGAACATGACTCCGATGATTTACAACAAAAGAATATCTCTATAGTGGGTGCCTTGCAAGACCTCTCTCCTGCTGCTTTAGAGTGATTTACTTTTGGATTAGCCTCTGATAGAGAAGGGCTCGGCTGACGATTTGCCCTCGTATATCAAAAGGGAAATCCTTAAGACATCACTATAAAACAGCAGGAAAGAGCACCTGCCTGACTCATAAACTTATATGATGTGGTTTAGTCAGATAGGCCATCTGCTTCCCTTACATACCCATATGTCCTTCGCTGTTCCCTGCTACCTCACTGTTAACTTCAGTGATTTTCCTCTTCACTTCTGCAAAGCTAAAATAAAGAGAAATGAATCGAATGATAAACTTTCATGCAGATGCAGATGGGAACAAGTGAAGTGGCCACTGTCTCTGCCTTCTAGTTAACACAATAAATAACGATGGTGAAGTTGAGGAAACACACGTCTTCTCTTAATTAGATCCACCTTATAAACTTAATGTGCCAAATCCTGCCCTAGCTTACACCCACGTAGCTCAGCCAACCCAGGTGAAGAGAGAAAAGACCCGTTCTTTAAATGTGTCCTCACCAAACCCTGGCTGTTCACAGCAGGAGCAGGGTACGTCCCTTAGCACGGCTGCGCTCCTGTGCTGGAGCCTCTGCCCCACGGCCGATGGAAGGTTTTCCAGCTGGGGTTTGCCTCAACCATGGCCCATCCCAACACTTAGGGAAAAAAAAAATACAAGAAACTGGACCTAGGAGATTTCTCCTTTCCCCGGGACGGGATAACACCCTCCTGCCTTGCGTTGACGTATTTAGGGACTGACTGAGCCAAACCATGTATTAAACCATCATCACCAGTAACTACAAAAGGACTTTTGCCCCATGAACCTCGCCCATTTGCCTTTTGAATCCATTTCTGCTTTGGCTTCTACAACAATCTATAACCATTAACTTCAGTAACATAGTTAAACACCATGATATAAAAGGGACTTCAGTTTCAAAACTGCTGGTTAACTTCATTACATACCCCTCGCTCTTGCACTATTAGAAAGCAATTAATTGTTTTCTAACCACCCTTTGCCTTCCTCACAGGACTCTACATGGCTGGCAGCACCCCCAGGACCAACACAACACTCCTCTCCCAGCTGGACAGGCCTGCTCTTCTGGCCTTCCTTGCACAGAAGCTATTTCATGCCACCTTCATCCTCCTCTCACCCTCTTTAGAGATTTATTCTGCTTTTTTGCAAGACGGGGCTTGACTAGAACAGCACTCACTAGATTTAAAGTGCACACGCAAGATCACTGCAGTGTCTTAAAAGTGTAATAATTTTGTCTGGTTGTCTATCCCTTTTGGCCATGCATTGCCGTCAAACACTACGGTTCCCTTACACCTCTCGCGAGGAGACAATCAATAGATCCTGACCCCAGCCACCATCCCAGAGATGCCAGCATCCTTCCCCAGTCCTGGCTGGTCACCCACCAGCTAGACCAGCCTGGGGCTGAGAAAGGCACTGGTGGAGCAGGACAGGACCTCCAAGTCTTCCCCATGACGAGCACTGGGGTCCACAGGCCTCCGGGGGAGAGGAAGCCTTGAAAAGCACACAGGAATCTGGAGAAACACCATGGGGCTTCGATGGCCAGCCCCACACAATGACGCGGAAGCTTATAGAAGGGCTGGAAGCGATCGGTGCTGGTGCGTGCTGCTGGGCTGACTCATTCTGCACCCTGTGCAATAGTTTCAAATGATAAATGCATTGGAAGCAATCATCATCTACTGACAGATAATGCGTGGCCAGCAAAAGAGGCAGCGTTCCCCAAGCAGGCTGCCTGCTCTGCCTGGCCCCTTGCCGAGGCAGGACCTGAGCTTTTCAGCCTGTGTCTCTGGAGGGTCTGGTAGTGGAGCATCTGCAAACGGCTCCGGGAAGTTGAAAGTGCCCTCCATGGAAGCAGCGGGAGCCACTGGAGAGCCCGGGGCAGGGCACTCGTTCTGCGAGGAGAGCATGGAGCATGTCTGCATCCACGCAGCCTTGGCGGGGCTCGGCAGGCTACTGCGGCTCCGGGGGAAGGGGGCTCATGCAGACTGCCTCCGGGGGCATGGAGAAATCAACCCCTCCACGGCTCAGTGGGGATGAAAAGCCACTTGTTATTTACGTTCCTTTTTAATGTTCGTCTTGCTTTTTAATTTCCCAAAACCAAGACTCTGGGAGTTCGTTTCTTGCCCCTCTGCAATAGGGTAAAGCAAGCAGAGGTTTTTCCAGCTCTCTGGAGAGCTGCCTATAGCCTACCACAGAGTGGATAAAAACCTGCATAAAAAGACCACCCAAGGGACTGGGAAAAGTGGTCCCCACAGGGAAAGAAAGAGGCATTTTGTTTAGAAAGGCTGAAGCGCAGACAATTACCCGAAGCAGAAAAACAACGGCATGAAGTTTCCTGCTCAGCTTTCCCCTCCGAGAGCCCAGACCAGGAGTTCTGGCCGGCAATGCGCTGTGCCACGGGCGATGGAGCCACCGGCACCGGAGCTGGTACCAGGGAGTGTGTGAGTGTGTACATGCACGTGTATGTGTGCACCAGCATGCGTCCTTATGGAAAAACAAGGACCGTCTCGGGCAGGAGGAACACTTCCCTTCCCAAACACTTTACACCACTTTCCCCCTCAGAGACCCTAAATTATTGCTCATTAACACTGCCGAGCAAACAACCCCAGTCAAGCAGCTGATCTCTAAAGACACTCAGCTATTTCAACACCCAGAGCAAGCCTACCCGCAACGTGTCCTCCCCGCACACACCCGGCAACAATGATCTTGCACAACCCTGAGGGCAACAGCCCTCCTGGGCACCGTGTGCCTCCGGGCCCTGCTGCCGGGCTGGCCGGTGACACGGCTGCGGTGAGCGCCCCAAGGTCCTGCCCGCAGGGAACAGCGGGAACAGGCAGGGCGAGCCGCAGGAACGGAGCTCTCCCACCCCGCTCCCCACCAGCCTCCAAGGACATCCTGGAATTCAAAGAAATTAAAAGTGGAAAAGGCACCACATTAACCTCCTTAATTTTTCATTTCTGACACAGATTGTTTTCTCCTCATTTCAAAGAATTTCAAGTTAATGTCTGGAGGGCAGAAAAAAATCCATTTCCCAATACGCCTGCTGCAGCTTTTTCACCAATCGACTGCCCTTCCTGGTACAATCACTGGGGCATTGATTTTTTTTTTTTTTTGCTAGAGCATCATCCGAAAATCTATCAATGCAAACAGCATCTTTGAAAAAAATACCAGCAATCCAAGACAAGCTGCTTTCTCCATCCTTTAACCCCAGTGCTGCAGAAAACCCTCTGCCCGGTACCTGTTCTGCAGTGTCTATCTCGGCACAGCAGCACGGCCGGGACCAGAGGCAGACCCACGAAGCGCAGGTTGTCAGCAGCCTGTGGTCCATGTCTCCTGCTCAGTGGGGATGTTGCCTGGAGAAGGATGTCCCACCAGGAGTGGTGGGCAAGGGAGACATGCCAGGGCTCTCAGCAAGGCTTGTCTACCCTTCTAACTACGAGGGGCAGCACTGAAGGTCGGTATTTGGGGAAGACCAATGCAGGCAGCCCCCAGCTCGCTGCCTGCCTGCAGATACGCTGAGGGACAGACTCAGCCATCACCCTGCGGCCACAGCTGGGTCCCGGGGCTGCCACCTGCGATGCTGGGCTCGCCTTGAGACTGAGTGCCCGCAGCCACCCTCCCCGCGGAGGGAGAGCTTCGTCCTCCACCTCACTTCGGGGAAGCGGCAGCAGCGTGAACGGGCAGCGGGCAGGCAGGAGGCTTTTCTGCCCATGCATCGCCCTCGATGGGGCAAAGCGTGCGCCACACACTGCCCAGCGTTACACATACAATAGAGACTCGGTTCTGGTGAGCCTGGCAATGACTGCCTCCTATTACTATGCTAAATAAACACTTCACTCAACAGTCTTGGCACTTATTAAGCACCTGGGAGAGAGACTGCCTCGTGTTGTCCAAAACACTCTTAATTACTGTTTAATCAAGATCTCTTCCCCTCTAGAAAAAAAAAAAAAAAAAGGCAGCTAAACATTTGCATGTATTTTCCACTGCAATCACATTACACATCTCTGTGACAAGCATATTTTTGGCAGTGCTTAGGAAGAAGGCACTGCCTGTGCAGGAGCATCGCAGCACAGCGTGCTAATCCAAATAGCCTTAGGTCTCCCCTTCTTTAGGTAAGGAAAGGAACCAGGAGGATTTCCTGGCACATGGACTAATGCTATCAAATGCTTCTTTTATTTGTTGTTGACACATATATAACAGTTGAAGAATCACTAAATAACCTTGTAATATCTTGATTTATGGATTAGTCTTCCATACGAATAGCACATGGTAAGGACAACATGCATTCAGTTCTGCGCTGTATCTCTGCTGGTACAGGAGCGTTTGATTCCTGCCATTAAGCACCCGCAAATCCCAGGCAGCACAGGGCTGAGCTGCAGCGCCGCTCAGATGGGATGCCCAATCCCCCACTATCCGAGTGGGTGAATGCACAAAACACTGCGTGGGTGTTCAGGCACAAATCTTTTCCCTTTTTTGTAAACCAGCTCCTGGAGCTGGATTTTCTCCGAGCAACTCCTGCACGCAGCTTTACAAGCGTGCCGGCAACTTGCAGCTGCATTTCTGGAAGCCAAAGACCCAAGTGCTCCACAGTGCAGAGCGGGCAGAGCACAGAACCTCTGTCCTGACCTCCCCAGCCAGCACACGGCTTGGGCTTGGAGTGCGAGAACCCGCACGGCAGAACCTCCCTTTTCTTCCACTTTACATCCAGCCCAGCTCAGCTTTTCCCTAAGATAAAGGGGATTTGTCTCAATTGATTTAACTGGCAGTCACAGTGCTCAGACAGCTCCGGCAAAAATGCATTTACATCTTGAGTAGCGTGAGGAAGAGAAGCTTCGAAACAGCATCACTACATTGCTTTGTACCAAGGGCCAGGTTCCAAATGGGCCAGAAAGGGCTCGGCCTGGGTTGCGCCACCGCCGTCTCCGTCACAGCTAGAAATGCATCAAGCAGTGCTAGTCTGAAAGCCCAGAAAAGCAGATGCAGCAGGAACGTGTCCGGGGCGCGTGCTCCCTCCCAGCAGATCCACCGGTGGCTCCCCATGTTCTACACCTGACACGTTATGGTGACTAAGTGACAATTACCCGAGAATCGCTGCTGGTGATAGATTATCAATGGCATATGACTTTGCATTTTAACAGCTGCTAATCTTCCTGCTAAACCCGGAGTATCAGGTTAAATCACCTAATGTGATCTTTTGAGTAAGCTAAAGTGGAGTTCTATGTTGATAGCAATTTAAACATAGTTGCTGGTAAAATCATTCAAAGAAACCCAGCTGCAATATTCCGATACGGATATCCACGCTTTGTGCGAAGGGGACATCTGTACTGGAAAGTGGACAAACTGGCTCCCCAGTACCTTTTACGCTGTGGCTTCATTCAGAAGATCCAAAGCTCTTCATAATGACAGGCTTTGAGGAAAAGGCAATAGTTTTCAGAGAAGCTGGGCGCAGGTTTGTTTCTCTAGGATACATAAAACATAGGTATAAAGATCTCGGAGTACACATTGAACATGGATTCATTTATCCATTATTATGAATTAGTTTCTTCCATTTCTCCTCCCCACTCACGGTAAAAGGGCCATCCTAACACAGACAACAGGCACATCCATGTTCGTGTGACAGCTATCTGACCAGGAGCTGTATTGCTGAACCTAACGGCAGACTTTGGCTCCGAAGTAGTATTCAAACACAAACTGAGCCCGTGTAAGCCCTCATATGCAAACCAAACTAGTGTAAGATTATCTCTGTTCTCAACCCGTTTACCAAATAGGTCTCGTGGTGAGCATGTGCTGACTCTTGATCTAGGGAACGCATCCAAGGAAAACAGCTGCCAGAGGCTTCACTGCGAATGAACGCTGTGTGCTAAAGGAGTCCCTCACCCGACACGGAGCTGGAGAGCTGGCTAGGAGGTTTGAGAGGGGACAGATGAAAAGCCAAAGCTCACTCCCTCCTGTGCCATCTCTGAAGGAAGCCACATGGCCACAAAGAACAGGGGTAGCACTTTGCAGTAAACCCCAACCTAGAATGGTCCTCTGCAGTTTGCACAAACTCCTGCTGTCCCTGAGAAGCCCCCTCAGCCCAGCCACACACGCCTGGCGCGCACTAACGCCGGCCACATGCCCTGCCCCAGCCGTGCGGTACTGTCCCTGCCCCGCAACTGCCTTCCCAGCCTCAGCTCGGAGGAAGGATGGATCGCCCCCCACCAGCAGCCAGTCCGACCGATAACCCCTCCAGCCCCTGGGGACCAGAGCTGCGACCACCCCCTCAGCATCCTCCGACCTGGGTGAAGACAGCACCGTGCCCTCTCTGCAGGGGGAGGGCGGGGAGCCTGAACCAACACTAACAAGATGACTAACTAAAAACCTCGGAAGGGCTTAAAATTAACTTTCCTGGGGAGCGGGAACAATTTGAAAAACAACACAGCCTTAAATGTTTCTTTCATAAACAGGGAGCAGAGACAGGGTATCAGCGTGCTGGAGGCAGGGAAACCAACCCAGGGAAGGGGCTGATGCCCTGCCCCTCTCAGGCCCCACCTGATGCTCGGCACTGCACTGTCACCACGGGCACAAACACACCGAGAGAAATGGGCCGGCTGCTGCTCTGCTATTTAAATGAGACACATTTCGCATGTTTCCAGTTGTGAAATTAGCATCTGACTTCACTGATTTCTCCCTCCCTCCCCCTCCAAAAATCCATTTTCTCCAAGATTTTGAGAACCTACAGCAAGGAAGACGGAAAACAGTTCGGGGTACGCAAAAGAAAGGCCAGCAAGTACATCTGGATAATTTTTAAAGTTAATTACTCAGCTTCATATCCTCCTTCCGTTCTTCTGGCTGGGAGCACCAGACACCATGCAAACAGCCTTTCTTGGAGGATTTTCTTGGCACGCCAAGGTACCAAGGGTCTTCAGAGGAAGCTCTGAAAGCATTCAGACCTGGGCTGCGATACCCTTGCATCTCATCAACACGCGTGTCCCAGTCAAACGCCAAAGTCTAGTGTAGAAGACGTACATACATTTCCCGCTGAACCCACAAGAGGATTACTCCAGGCCTGTTTAGTGAAGTCCTAGCACAATAGTGTTGTAAGGCCCTTAATCACGCTGTGCTTCAGCAGCATTCCTTGGCGCAGAAGAGCACACCAGCAGTATGAGACATGAACGCTGGCCAAGCTTTGTTTCCATGTTCCTGTCTCCTGAGTCCATGAGGAACATCTGGTTGCCTTCCTTCCACTGCAGAGGGTGGGCATGGGTGGATCTCCTCTGACAGCAGCAAGGCCACAGCTAGCAGCACACCCCAAGCAGCCTATTGATCAACACAAGATGAGGCAAGACGAAGGACGTGCTTGGAGAGGTGCCTGCAAGACTTTTGCCATGCTGGCAGCAGAAGCGAGGGACGCAGAAATTAGGATCTGCATGAATGTCAGCACCGCAAAGAAAACCAGGATAATGCGAGATAAAAGACATTTGACCATGGCCTGCAGAGAAAGTAGCCACCCGTTTCCTCATCTCCAGAGACTAAAGCAGGAACCACGGCATTTCGCTGCAAGACGCTTCCTGGTCCCTGCCAGGACACGAGCATCTGCTCAGAGGGGCTTTAACCACATCAGAGGGTCGGCCGCAGGGAGGCACTTGGGCTTACAGCTGATTTGAATGGGAAGGCAGGACCATAAACCAGGAGTCAGCAACCCAACACCCCGCAGTCTGTGCTTGGTCTTAGAAGGGTTCAGGAGGTCTCTTCCACAGAAGTTTCACAAAAAAAAATGCCTGTGCGAAGCAGAGACCCTGTTCCCGAGGGACATTCCACCCAAGGCTGACAAGGACAGCCCTCTTTCACCCAGGAACACAGCAGTAGCCAGGGCACCCCCTGCTTCGAGGGGGCTTCAGCTCAAGGTTTATTCCCCCTCTTTGGGGGGTTAGGTAGGTGCTCCCTAGGACAGACAGAGAGCAAGAGCACACACACTTCTGTGTCTCTGGGGGGGAAAAAAAAAAAGAAAAAAAAAAGACTTCTAGCAAATAAAAGATCTTGATCCTGGGTTGTTCTACAAATAATTCATATAAAGTAACGCCATACAGTCAGCTTGCCTGATTTGAAAGCCAAGGCATAATTCAGAGAGAGGTTTGAGGGCTGCGAGATCTTGGTGGGAGCCACCAAGTCCCAAAGAGATTTCAGACACATGCCTGCCTCAGCTTTCTGCTGAGGAACTCGGGTGGTTCCCTTAACACGCTGGCTTTTGCATGCCACATCTGCAGGCGCCCATGACTGCAGAGCTGCTGGGACGGGGTATGTGAATGCAAAGCCTGTCCATGAGGTGTGCCGCGCTCGGGGCAGAGATCTCGCCCGCTGGCGCAGGGGGGAGATGGAAGGGCACTGCCTTGGCACGCCTCTCCACCGACGTGACGGAGCAGTCTGCCCTGGGTCCTCGGGGGCAAGGGCCCTGCCAGCAAGTGACACGCTGGCTGCAGGCTCAGCAGCTCCATGCAGCTGAGAGTCCAGCACAGAGGGAAGCCTGGATTAGCTCCTGGCACTGTAGGAAGTGCGATAATAGCAGAAGCAGAGCAGCAGGCAGCAATTGTGGAGCCTGAGCAAAATCCCTTGTTTTCACTGGCTAGTTCTGGTTTCATGTTTCTGATCTTTTAAACATCAGGCACTCCCCGAGCCGAGCCCAGCCAACAGCTCCCTAACGCAGCACTCCACTCTGCCAGCAGCCTGACCTGTGCCAATAGGTTTCCTGCAAACTGCCAGCCCCAGGCTGGAGACGGAACTCTAGCCCCACTGTGTAGGGACTGGAGCATCCCTCCATGGCAGGAGCAGCTGGGCTCAGCTCCCTGGAGGAAAACAGCACCATCCCACTCTCCTCCTCTGCCTGCCAACAGGCAAAGCTACTTTTCCCAGCCTGTCTCTGCAAGCGAACCCTCAAGTATCCCAAACCAAAGCAGTCAAGGTACAGGGAGCACTCTGCAATGGCTAGACACAAGACCAGTATAAACCAGTGCCAGCCACGGGCATTAACACACGCTCTGCTTCCAGCCCAGCCACCTAACCACATTGTTTTTTCCTGGCTGTTAAGGCAGACACTAACGCAGACCTGCCTGTCTCCCCTTCCAAAGCAGGAAGGGAGAAGGGAGCTTGCGGAAAATAAAAATCACCCTCTACAGCCTGGGAAAAGCTGGGTGTTATGAGACCGCAGAAACAACGAGAGGTCGTGTGGGCAGGTGAAGGGTTAACAGGGGGAAGTCAATGCCCCTCTACCAGGCAGCCAATATTTCTATCAATAAATTATGCATCAGCACCTAGTAATAATGACCTAGCAGCCAGAGCTATTTAAAACAAACCAATCAATGGTATTAACGTAATCCCCAGGAGAAAACAAGACACCAGGCACAGAGCTGGGACAGGAGCAGATCAGGCCAAGGAGAAAGGGACCTTTGGCTGGGAGAGCAGTTGGCCGTGAGGGAAGGAGAGGTCCCCGTGCTGAAAGGCCAGGCAGGGGCTGCGGCCGGGCCAAGAGCACAGAATAGAAACCACCTCCCGGGTCCCTGCACCGCAGCCACCGCGGCCTCGGGAAGGGCTTGGCACCAAGGCCACCAGCCTGGCTGGCATGTGTGGCAGCCGCCGCGGCTCGACTTGATCTCCCAGGCCAGACCCTCCCCGAGCACGAAGGCTAACGGCTACTGCACAGCGCTGGCTGCTGCCCAAGGGTCTGGGCCACCCCGTGTCCCAGGCATCCCAGTACGTCAGCCACCAAGGCTTGGCCCCTTTGCAAGGACACGGAGCTCCCCTTAACACTGAGGCTGCACCCTACACTCCCACTCTAATTTCTCTTCTTCCAGAACAGACAAGGGGTATCTCTGGTCCTCATCTGCTGATAAACAGCAGCTCGTGTCCTGCAGATGCTGGCTTGTGCAGTGACACATGCCAACTGGTGGGCGAAGGACAGCAAGGCACAGACCCCCCCGCAAGCAAGCAGGGGCTGGCCGAGCACAGCTCCCAGCGCTGCTGCCAGCACCACGCTGCCCACCCAGGACCGGCCCTGCACGGGGGGATCAGGCACCGCAGTGATGTTGGGGGGTACGGAGAGAGGGAGGGACACCCACAGCTCCAACCAGCCACAGCAAAGCACAGGGGCAGAGTCACGATCACCCCACCACAGCCAGGGGCTTGCCCTCGCCTGTCACTGCACCCCACCCAGGCACAGGTCGGTGCTAAGATGCAGCGTGGCAGGGTGACAAAGGCGGCCGGGTGACAAAGGCGGCCAAGCTGGAGAGGACAGACCCCAAACCTGCCTCAGGGTGCCATAAGGCTGGAAGATGATTCACCATTTGCTCAGATCTGCACATACATCCCTGACATTTACTGCTGAACACTAAAAATTGTATTTTCTGCTTTCACAGTATAAGTAAAAGCATTCTTGGCAGTTATTTGTTTTATCCTTTTCGGTAACTGGCACAGATCTTTCACCTCATCTGATCGGCAGATAAGTATCACAGGGGATTCCTTTAAACATCTGAAAGAATCCTTAGATAAGACCAGCACACAGGATCGCTTCCCATTGCCTTGCATCAGCACCGTACTCTATCCCGAGAGCGCATCCCACCCAGGGCCGCCGAGCCGTGCGGAGAGGATAGGCATCACCGCTGCCAACGACGGGTTGTGCTGCCTGGAGATAAGGCAAGGAGCTCGCTTGTAAACACCAAGAAGGAGGGATCTAGAAACTGATATTCCAGGATCCTGACCTACAATTCAAAGGGTGAAATAATTGGAGAAATTACATTAGTTTGCACCATTTTCTTCAGTTCTTGAAAGCTGCCAAATCTTTTGCCCTAACTGCTCAGCAAGAGGACAGCTGGGCACTGAGTCTCCTTGCTGCTTATCTATAATGAGCATCTGAAGCCGAATGGTTTAGTTTTGCTGTTGTAGCCCTTTTGAATACACCCAGCTCATGAATGCAAGAACATCCTGAAAGATTTGCCAACAGCATCAAGGCAGACAAAATGCCATCCATCCCACTTGGGACAGCACCAGCGCTGGGTGGAGGTAAGTCCCAGACCACTGGCCTGAGACGTCCAGGCACAGAGCTAATTCAGAGGGACACGGTAGGGGCAGGGCAGTGGGTATCTCCGTTTCTTCTGATGCTCGTAACTGGCTGTGAAGTCCCTGAAGCAGTTCTGGCAGAACTTTGCTTTGAACAATAGGTTCCTTTTCCCCTGGCATAATTAAACTGCCAAGTAACCCTACAATAGTGAGACAAGGAGCACAGACGCACAGTTCTGTACAATCAGCACGTGCAGCTCAGTGTCCAGAACACGGCACATACCAACAAGTGGTTTGCAGCCGAGCTCCCACAGCACGCGGTGTTTGCAAGCAGCAGGTCTGACGGGGCTGTGACACAGAGTGACGGGTGGCAGAGCCTGCTGGGGACCCTGCTGCCAGCCCCTCAGCCTGGGGCAGGCTCGGATCGCCCTCCAGAACAGACAGACAGCTTCCATCTCGCTCCTTAATAATGCAGCACATCTCCCTTCACCTGCGACATGCACCTCTTACCCCTCAGGTCCCAAAGGACACCCTGCCTGGGTGCACAGAGCATCCCTCATGCCACACTGGCCCCCACCACAGGGCAGGGGCCACAGCCCGCCCACCACAGGAGTGATGCATTTAATCCTGCTCACCATGCAGAGACACCAGAACCCGGGGGGACAATGGGGGTGAAGGAGGCGTCACACCTCAGCAGCCCCCACCGCCTCCTCTGCTCGCCCCCACCCTCGCTGCGGCTGGGCCCCGGGAGCACGGCACCCGCGCACGAACACTGGGGCTCACCAGCCCATACATATAACACACTTCATGTGCATTCTCCATATTAATAAATGGGGAAAGAAGGAACCATAAATCTATGAACTGCCAATTTGCACAGGACTAGCTCTTTTACTGGCTACGCACTAGCACCTTTTACAGCCCATTAATTACTTTCTCTAATAAAGTTTGACAAAATGATAACTTGCCCATGAAAAGTGTTGTAATAAATACATTTTCTCTAACTTTAGACCATTCTTGCATGTCTGGCTCATAAACCCCTCCCACGGTTCAGTAACCTAGGGCCTACCTGTACTTTTCAGCCAAGGCGGGGGCCCCAGGGTGATGCCCCTGTGCATGCCAGACAGCACAGTGGCACCAATGCCATGGGCTGTGAGAGGGGTTCCTCCTGCAAACCGGGCAGGGGCCAGCGCTGGTCCGGCGAACACAGCCTCCACCAGCCTGGGCTGAGCAGTGGAGGCGGCTTCCCATGCTTCACGTGCACTTCCACGGCACGCTGGAGCCCCCGCTTGCCTGGCAGGTCCCAGGCACCCCACAAAGCCTTGTGCCCAGGGCACCCCCCCGTTACTTCCCACTGCTCAGGTCACAGAGAAAACGCCTCTCAGCTCAATGCCCAGCCATACCCATGGCAGGGTTAACCAGCTGCACCCACAGCAGCGCCAGCTCTGAGCTGAAGAGAGTCAGGGTCTCCAGGAGCCCGGAGTGCCACCACCACCTCCAAGAGACCGCCAGGTGCTTGGCTCCCACACCCGTGCAGCACCTGTGCTGCTTCTACACGCTCCCTCTCCTTCCACTTCACAGACCAGGCACCAAGAGGCACCACGTTTCCCAGCCCAACACTCGCAGCTTGGGGCACGCACGGTATTTCTTTATTTACATAAAGCCACAATTGAGCTCAGCAGAGAATACAATGGCCAAAGCTGGTCTTTCCTAATACAGAAACAGTAGGCAATAGGTATGTTTTAGCCTTTTAATAATTCCGACTTAGAATTCCGAATCTTTTATTATGATTCAGAGGAGCACTAGGAGACACGACTCATCTCTTGACACAGAAATTCAGCTCTCTTACCTTACCAAGTCAGCCCTGTGAATCTGAGCACTGGAGATCGGCTCCAGAGCGAATGGTGCGCACAGCTGGGCATCCCTGCAGCCAGAGACGAGGCACATCCTCCCTCTGCCCGCCTTTCACCCTCACCCGAAGCCGACCAGCCACTGGCACCGCTCTCACCAACCCCCAGCACTTGTCTGCTCGCTCTCGGCCAGACGCAGAGCTCACAGAGCCACCACCACCGCTGCAGAGGACCAGAGCCAGTGCAGCGACTTCTGCGGGCTGATGCCACACTGGCCCAGCACACCCTGGCACGTGCCCGCCCTGCCCGCTGGCCGCACGTACGCTGCGCGGGCTGTGCTGCAACCCAGGCAGCCAGAGGTTTCTTTCCCTGTTTAATTAGTTGAGTGACTCTGCTCTGCCCAATAAAATCATCACCCCCCTCAGCAGTGCCATGCCGTGGAAATTTATGATCATAATTTAGAGGCTGAATTACCACTGTCAGTACCTGTGCCATATGAATTACTCAGTCATATTAAATTCAACTGTTGATTTTGCAGGGTTATATGAAGCGGGAACACTTAGAGCCAATGAAATAATGGAGGAGAAAGAATTATGGTCAGGGAAGTTACATTAGCTGTTCAAAGCATCCTGTGCCGAGCCCACCTGCCCGGCCCCAGCCGAGGGTGTCTGCCCACAGCCGCACGCTGTGCCAGCAGCGCAGGAGCTCCCTGGGACCCTCCGAGCGGTGCTGGGACCTGCCGCTGGTCCTTCCCCGTCTCCAGCCTCCCGGCTGGCAGCAGACCCCGCAACCAGGGTCCTGGCCACGCACAGCTCCACTGTCCGAGGATCAGAAGCAGGATCCATCCTTAACAAAGAGTTAAGGAACTCCATGGGAGGCCTGCATTGGCATGAAGTCCTTCCATTTTTGAAAACAGTGTTCCCCAGGGCCCATGCCATTATAAGATTTTTATGTCCATATATACACAGAATTTAGTGGTCTGTAAAGCCCCAGCGCACAGCTCAGACACACCAGCACAGTCCTCTCTGGACGAGTGACCTCAAGTCCCAACATGATGATCTGAATTCAGCACTGACCTTACTTTCATGGGCAGATACTTTAGAAGAATCGCTCAGCCACTGGTCTACCCTGCAAAATCAGATCAATGAACTTGAATTCCAGCCACTCTAGTCACACTTGGTCCAAAACTTCACACCCTAGCAGCCCACTCTGACGGTACAGCTTGACTTGTGTAGAGAAGACTCACAACCCGGAGCCTTGCAATGCCACCAACTGGAATTTGGTATTAGACATGGACTAAAACCCTTTGGCTTGAAAGCCTAAATATAAAGCAAGCTGATTTTGGAGTGATGACTTTAACAGTATGTCCAACTTAGGGGTAGGCAGGATTTCTAATGCACAGACAAGAGATGCAATGTGCATTTGTATATGAAGTGAGTATTGAGCAACTACTGCAGAAAAAAGGTCCATCGACCAAAAAAAAAAGGGAGCATAAATGTTCTCACTGATCGCCACTCACAGGCTGCTGAAGCTCTAACTCAGTACGATGGAGAATGAGGATATGTTTTCTCTCTTATACACAGGCAAGCTTAATTTACAATTTACATGGGTAGCGCTGCAGGGGAAAGAAGCTGAGTCAATTGCCACAGAGAAAACGCAGCATCAGAGATCCCGCCAACCAAAGGCTTGGCATTTTGTCTAGCTTCTCCCAGGTGGTTATGCAGCCCAGCCCCCCAGCACTGTCCTTACCATTCCTGGCATGCCAAAGGGATGGACACTCCTCTCCCACCCCACCGCAAGTGCTTGCCAACCCCGTGTCGAGGCGCCAAAGCTGCTCCGCACAGCAACCCGGCAATTTCCAGCGTGGCACACTCACCCTCTGCCCCACGGTCCCCCCTGGAAAGGTGTGGGATTTCAAATCTTTGTATTTCTAGGACAAAAGGCGTCCACCTTCTGAGGACCACTGCAGCAGGAGCTCCCTGACCCACGCAGACCCTCCTCTTCCACTCCTAGGCATGGCCCCAAGCCTGGGACGCTTCATCATAATCCTGACGGTCTTGGTACTGGCAAAATAATTTCCTTGGGGAAAGTAAAATCACACAAGAGCCTTCCCCCCAGGATTGCAAATTATATTTGTTATGCAGCTTCATTTTATACAGATCTCCTAATGTCCATCCAAGACCTCTAATCATGGAAAAAAGTGCATATAAAAATTCACATGCACGATTTCGATCAAGTGCATTTATCTGTATAGATGGTTCTTTTTTTGCCAAGATAATGTCAGAAACTACACAAATCATCACAATTTACACTCTCCTCCTCTTTAGTATAAGGCAGACTCCGCCAAATCAAGGGCTAATATATCACATTATTTCTAGTAATCCAAGGGCTGCCTCCTGCCACATGCTTTATGAAATACCTATGTCTCTGATTCATTGTATTCCTGCCTCACCTTGTGGGTAGAAAAGCTTTTCTCCTTTCTTGTACAACTTTTACACAGTTTAACACACTATGTACTGTGGTGCTTGGCCAACGCCAGCCCCCTGCCCTTCAAGCCAGGATTAACCCCTCCCATGCTAGTATAGGACCACGTGTATTGTGGAAAGAGCTTGCCAAGGCTTTTTTTTCTTTTTAGAAAAGAAATAGGTTTTTTCTCCTTCCAGGGGAGAGAACAAACACATTTCCCCACTGCCACAAGTGATGCAATCAATTATGCATTTGAGGAAATGGCAGAGGCAAGCATAGCAGGAGGGTGTCCCATCACCACCGTGTCTCCTCTGCTGCCACAGCTTGCCCGCTGCAGCCCTACCCCACCCAGCACCTCTCTTTTTGCCTAATAAAAGCGTACGAACCTCAGGACAGAAATCCCTTCTGGGGATACAACACTGAGCATGGTAACAGCAGCTGTCAACAGAAACTCCATTTTTTATAAACCTTCTTCTCTGGTTTAGACATAGGCAGTCAATGAAGTTGTCTCCGTGAACCCAAAGAAAAACACCGAGCGAGAGCAACTTCCATAGAGTCACACTGAAAACCAAGAACTAAATCCAACCGACCTAAGCACCCAAATCCCCACTCTGGAAACTGTATGAACAGTTCCCAAGTCCCGCAGCAATACCGGGCAGAACACAAGTAGTGGCATGGACACAGACCACGGTGGCATACTGAGCAAATCGCTGCCAGACACCCCATTTCTGTGCACTCACCAACTCTGTCTCCTGGGGAAAAGGACAGACAGCAGAGGGGAACCTCGGTCAGTCAGCAAGTGATCCCCAGGCCTCCCAGTCACAGGATGGATGGTCACACCTGAAAGCATTCGGGACCAGGATTTAACAGTTCATTGGCCTCCATCAGCAGGGTCTGCAGGAGTGGTGCTTGTGCTGCTGTGAAGTAGGGCCTCCTGCAAGACTCAGCCATGCCTTGTGACAGAGACAACTTAGTATTCCAGCTGTGCATCTCAGCACCACACAGTAGATCGAATATGCATTGGTAAATACTGCTTTTGGTGCAAGAGTCCACAGAGAAGTTATCAAGAGGAAAGGCAAATGTGTACAGCAAACAGTAAGTGCACTGGAGAACACAAGTGCAATACAAAGCATGTCCTTTCCCTTCTGACGCCAGCTCCAGGATGACTAATTCTGTGCAAGGATGCCAGTCACTGAAGACCTTAGACGCCCTTCCTCCACAACTCTGAAACTGAAATAAAAGTATGAGACAGACTGTCTTGCAAATCTGATACCTGCAGACCCAGGTGCTCCTGTACCCCTCTCCCCGCACAAACAGACCTGTCACTGCTCTTCGCGCTAACGCAGCATTTGCCCACCTCCAGTACAAACACTCATCAGCTTTCATGAAGCCCCACTCATCACTGTCACACTCCCGGGCTGGGAACAGCCTCCCCTGTGCTCCACGTGTTCACAACAGCAGCAGATCTGAGCTCCTTGTCCAGACAGACTGGTCCTTCCCCAGGTTGCTGCTTAATCCACAGCTTTTGGAGTGAAAATCCAGGGCCAGTGGGGGACAGACGCTGACATCAGTTCCTGGCGAGGTATTTTGCTCATTGTATGTATTTGTCCAAGTTACCAACAGCAGCCTAAAGCTCTGTGCATGGAGAATAAGATCTAGAAGAACATTAGGGAGATACACCAAAACATAAACCAGTGATGCCTTCTAAGGAAGAGCAGGGCTTCTGAAATCAACCTAGATGGAAAGCATCCTCAGGTGCTGGCAAGCTCCCACCCCTCCACCAGCTACCCTCACAGCTTCTAGAGATTTGCTGCCAAGAGCCCACATCAGGCTTGTGTTAGCTTATAAGCTTTGCCAGTCCAGCTTTCACAAGGATCTCACTGGCCCTTGCGAAGACTTGGCCACATGGAGTTACCAGACCAGGCTGCCTCATCTGCTGCCAAAACCAACAAGAGCTGTTCCTTGTCCATATCTGGATTTCAGATGGCCCAGCACCTGGGAAGATCCCAATCACACAGGATCCTTGGTGTCTCCTGGTTCCCTGTGGACTCATCACACCTGTGCTCAGCACCTGGGGTAGCCCAGAGGGTGGTCCTTGGCTGTGACCACTGCTGCACAGCACACCCGCTCCCACCACCTGCGCTGAAAGCATCCGCTTGCAGGGCCCTACCCAGCCACAACCTCAGACTATCCTTTTGGCCCACAGAAGTGCCTGGGAGTCTACAAAGGAGCCATTTTCCCTATCAATAACAAAGTTACATGACAATGCAAATGGCAGGAAAAGAGGCAGAAGGGATGTGATGGCTGAGCATCACCCAGCACACAAGGGAGGCTATGGCCAAATCCCAGGGAGCTGAGAAATGGATCCTTCCCCTCCAGAACTTAGGCCAGCCTCCAGGCAGCCTTCCTGCCCGGAGAGGGCAAAGACAGCTTCCCCTCCAAGAGAGGTGAGGGCTCCTAGGTAAGAGGAGCAAGGAGAAGAGAGTCTCAGAGGACTTTCTGCCCATCAGCGGAGAGAGGCCCTTCCTACTGAAGAGCATGCACCACCTCATCTTCCCCCATCCCCAGTTCACCGGTGCCAGGGCACTACCCCATGCACACCCCTCCTGGCTGCGCCCTGCCCACCACGCACCCCCTGCCCCGTGCTGGGGCTGGGGCTCAGCCCCTCGCCTGACACCCGCACACCTCCCCGCGCCCGGCCGAGATGTGCTGGCCATCCGAGGGCAGGCACCGGGACACCGCGTGCTCCTCCACCTTGCCAAGGCTGAAACCGCTCCCCATCCTGATCCCCTTTCAGCCTTCCAGCCCCTCTTCCTCCGCAGATCAGATTGCAACCTGGCAACCGGGCTCTCGCGCTAGCAGGTGAAGAACAGACAGCACACTCAGTATGGTTATTTCCTCAGGAAAAAACATGGCTAAAAACCCTCAGCAGTTTCCAAGCCTCTTCAGCAGCCCCCCAGCAGGACCCTCCTTGCTGTTACTTCAAGGACAGGAGCCAGGCCTGAGCCCAGCCGCAAAGAACCACCTTTCTCACCTCCTGCTCTTTTACAGACGTCTCAGGTCCCTTTCAGCTAAAAATCTTTAAATGCAACTTCCTCTCTGGTCTTCTTAAAAGGGCTGTAGCCCCTCACCTAACAGCTTGCCGGCAAGCTTTTTTCTTGTGCTTTTTCATCTAAATGCACTCTTCCCGGCGGCGGCCATGCAGCACCCTGGGGAGCAAGGGTGGCTGCTCTCACGCTGAGCCCAACGCGAAGGCACTCTGGGGCTGGGAGAGCGCACGACGGATACACTTTGTCCACTTAGTCTTTATCAAGGGCATAATTTCAGGTGTTTTTGCAGATTAGAAAAAAGGGGATTTTATTTTACAGGAAGCAAGTCCAGGGCCAAAATCTTCCCTTGCATCTCATGTCCAGTAGCAAGGTCTCCTCTGTTCATTATGCTCTTCAGTGTAACTTCTGCTCTGCAGCTCCTTTAATCACATCAGATATGGGAACAGAAAACTGTCATTGTTCCTTGGCCATGAACAATGCCATTCGTGGAGCCATGAGAAAGCGCAAGATGGGTATAAAAAAGGCGGGCTCTTGTTTCCCCATAATCTCTTCTACAAACTGACAAAAGAGGGTTTTGTATAGAGAAAATTGTCACATACAGAAACAAAACAAAAATAGAGCATGCGAGCTGGGACCACTTTTATCTGGAGAGGCACCACAGGGAGATATGCCAAATGTGATTCATTTTAACAAGTTTAGCCCTTGAGAGACAAGAGCAGAGCCCCCGGTTAAGAATGAGGAGGTTAGGCAGGAGGGTCGGGGGCAAACACGGCCTGGCACAGCCAGGGAGGGTAAGTGACCCTGAAGACTGCTTCCTCCCTTATTACAGGGGCAAGGAGCTCGGGCATGGGGCGGGCGTGCGGAAAAAACAGACTGGTCTGGGGTGGGGATGTGTCTTTTTTACTGTTGTTAATTTTGTCAGGTTAGCCTGTGCATTGACTCGTTTACAGTGGAGTAATTAAAGTATATAAACAGATACAGAGGTTCTTGCTCTCCCATCCATAACGGGCGGCTAGCAACGATTAACCACATAACCCTTTGGGGAGGCTCTTCCCCTGCACAGGCACCTGAGCAAACACCCCAGAGCTGCTGAGCAGCTGTTTGCAAAGGACCGAGAGGCTTTGGTAAAATATCATACACGCACTCACATGTGCTTGGGACCAGCCCTCCCGCTCCCCAGGCTCTGCAGGTAGCAGAAAGACTCCAATCAATACAACTGCGAGACCCTTTGAATGAAATCAATGCAGCTGAACAAGCGTATAAGTCCTGGTGTCATCACATTATTTATTCCCCAAAGTCCCCATCCCGCTTCAGTCAGAGGAAGCACTCGAGTACATTCCCCGCCTTTGCTCTGCAGCACGCAAATAAATCAGAGGCTCAGGTTCTGCTTCCCGATCTACAAGGGGATCACGAACTGCTGGCACCAGGCACCCTGCTAACCGTCACCGATTCAGGACGAGCAGAGGTAACAGGGACGGTGGCACCGGGGCTGTCACCCAGAGAAGGTGAGGCCAGCACCCTCCTGCAAGCACTCTGTGCCTGCGCTCCTCGCAGGTTCTCCTCCTCCAGCTCTTCACTGCCTCCCCGGGATCTCCCTCTGTTCACTGCCTCTTTTCAAGCCATTGTTAGTTTATTAAGTGCTTTTTAAGAGATGGAATTTGTGCCCCAGGAGAACGAGCTGCAGAGAAAGAGCTCCACAGTCCTGGTGGCCTCGCAGCACCAGCCAAATGTCACATCCAGGCCCAGCAGGCAGTGGCATGGAAGCGACCAGGGCCGTCCCCCGCCGTGCCTCCAAAGAATGGGTGAGAGATGGGCACAGCCCCACCGCTGCGCTGCCCGCCCTCCGTGGAGGAGCCACAGTCGAGCTGCAGCACCAATAAAACCCTGGGGCACGACAGGAGACGGCCATGGGGCCGGGCGGCTGAGCCGCCTCCAGAGCAGGAGGGAGAGCCATGGAGGTACAGCACGGCCAGCCCCGGCCCCAACCCGCCCTGGCCCTTGAGCCAGGAGCCGAGCAGGGCTCGGGCAGCTCCAGCCCACCGCCTGCTCGCCCGGCCATGGGCAAGGGCCACGTGCAGGGAGAGGCCTCCCCCAGGCCCACGTGCCCACAAAGCCCACCAAGAGCAGCCGCCAGCTCTGGCCTTCCCTCCTGTCACCCGCAATGGCACAGCACACGCCAGGAAGGGACCGACGGGGCTCCTCGGTGTCACCGTCTCCCCTCCACACCAGCCCTGGCCTGAGCACAGCGCCCGCGGAGCCCCCAGCTGGCTGCCGCAGGGCTGTGGGGGCGGAGGAGACCCCTCGAGAGCACCAGCTCCACCATCACGGACGGGGAGCTCAAACACTCCCACCCTGGAGACACTGTAGGAGACCAGAAACACCCGCGGGGTCCTCCCTTGCTCTGATTTCACATATGTTAAAATGCAGTTTAAGTGACTCCTGATATATTTGGCTTTTTCCAGGTCCAACAATGCTGGGGAGCTGGTTCTCAACAACGATGGGCTGCGCAGTAATTTTTAAGCAGACCATCACCTGAAGGCCCTTCCACCAGCAAGGCAGCAGCTCAGGGCTCACTGGAGGCATTTTGAAGCGAGTTGTTGGGCTGGGGCAATGCAGGAGAGCTGGGCATGCACTGCCGTCCCCAAGCCCGCCTTGGCCAGCAGCTCTGCTCCCCTCTGCAGCCTGCAACCCTGAGGACAGGGAAAGCAACCACCACCCCAGTGCATCATCACAGCCCTCCACTTCACCCATGTCAGCTTGGACCTCCTCGTTCACCCTCCTGGCACCAGCACCCCCAGACCTCAGACGGAGGGAAGGCCTCCTGGAAATTCCTACTTGCTGCCAAGGATCATCATCAGCTCAAGAAATTGTCCACAACTTGCCCAATATAAATAACCCTGTGTTCCGCATACTTCCATGCAGGTTTTAAACTCATTGTCTGAAGTCTCTGAAGGTGACTCATGTCTCAGAGCCTCCTGTACTGGCAGTATCTCACACATGCTTCACACATGTTTGCTTTTTTCAGGTTAATCCATATTCCCACCTACGAACAAGTGACAAGCGCCTTGCTTGCCACCTTCACCCAATCGAGTCAGCCAAATCCCCAGTCAAAAGCCACATCACAGATGAGGTTATTTAGGATTCCTAACCAACACTATTAGCTAAATCCCTAACACCGTTAATTATGTTTCCTATCACCAATTTACAAAACAACTCTATTGATCTTGCCCCTACTCTGCAAATTACGAAGAAATGACCAGAATTAAAAACGAAACATCCAGGAGGGAGATTTTCCCCCCAGTAGAGAGGAGGCCTGGCTGGGTCATAGAATCATAGAATCATTCAGGTTGGAAAAGACCCTCAGGCTCATCAAGTCCAACCATCAACCCCACTCTGCAAAGTTCTCCCCTGCACCATATCCCCCAACACCACATTGAAACGACTCTTCCACACGAGGAAAACATAAAGATAGGTTGGTCTGGAGGCACTGGCTCCCATGGAGGCTGTCCCACCAGCCACCCTGGGGAACTGTGACAGGGAGCCAAGAAGGAGGCTATGAAACCAAGTCAGGGCCAGCCAAGGAAATAATTTCAAATAACGGGACCGATGAGAAAAACCACAGCAACTATACCCGCTCCATCAAGGCACCAGCCACATTCCCACAGCCCCCGGCCACCACCGAAACCCATCCGAGCCGCAGGTCCATCTCACTTCAGCACCGCACTCCCTTGCCGTAAGTCCCCCTGGAAGAAAGTCTGCATGTTGCCATTTTTTATTTGGGCAACGAAGCGGAGGTCTAAGGAGCAATATATTTTTTCAGTTGTGGTTATAGCTCGGAATTAATGATCTTCCCACAAGCACGAAGCTAACCTGGGGTAGAAGCAGCACTTTCCATTATCTTACTGAGAACAATGCCACAGAAAACATCATTTTAAGTACACAGTGCAGGCAGGTAGCATGGCAATACCAGGAAAATTATAATTAGCTGTTCAGAGAAGTGCAAAAGTTCAATTTGAAACTGAGGGGAAGTTTCCTCATTCCTCAACTGGGCAAATCCCCACTGCAGTCCCCTGTGACCCTCTGGGAACGCAGCCACAGCGGCCGCATGGCCAAGGTCAGCACTGCCCTTGCTCCGCTTCGTGACAGCCACGGCTCCACGGGGCTGAGGATCCACGAGCACCTGGCTCTCACCGACGCCTGCCAGGAGCTGAGGTCAGCCCTAAAATCTAACACTCATTTTCATGTCGTTTGCTCTGGTAGCAAAAGGCTTTCTTTGTGATTAGCTCTATCAAACCCTTGTGCACATCGATCTCATTACAGCCAGAAAGCTCATTTAGACCTTCAACAACAAGGGGAAATGAACGGTGATTCTGAGCACAGCCCACCAGCAGACCACAAATCCTCTTACTCTGAGGATACAGTTCATATCACATCCAAGCAAGAAATCTATCAAGTCGCTTTAATTAATTCCCCTCCTCCAAAACGCTTGTGTGTGCATTGGAAAGGTCACACCCTCCTGCCAGGTAGCCCTGTCTGTCCCCCACCACCTCCAGCTCCCAACCTGGAAGCCACCCGGCCACAGACACGGCAGCGAAGAGCAGTGAGGGTCCCCGGAGCTGCACCACCAGAGCAGCACAGCAAAGGTGGCTAATGGTGGCCCGGCTGCATTAGGCAAAGCATTGCCAGCAGGTCAAGGGAGGGCAAGCGCTGCCACGTGGCTCACACCGGGTCCCTGTCTGGCAGCTGCTGGCCACAGGGTGATGGGGCACATGGCCATGCTCATGACATGGTCCCTCACTGCCTTGGCCCCAGGGACCATTTCAGGCAGGTGACGACTAAAGCGAGGTGGGGGCTCTCCCACACATCTTACACTGGCTGCAGGAACATGCCAGGGCAGAGCACATTGCACTGAAGAGCACCTATGGAGGATCGCTCCTCCCTTTACTAGGCTGTACAGAATTTTTCCTGTATTTCTTTCACAATTTTATTTTATTTTTTTAATATTTCCTCATCTACTTAACAGCTGCAGGTAACGAAGCTTGCAACACACCACCCAGGACCACTCACCCAGACTTGGGAAAGATGAGCCCAACCAAAACAGGGGCAAAGCAACTAGGATTGACAAAACACTGCAGAACCAACCCCATGAGAGATGCTAGCATTGCCCAGCCTCAAAAATGAGTGTGTTTGGACGCTTCACTGACAGTACAGAAAAAGAAAACCACTGGGAAAGAGAAGCCTTATGGAAACTGAAGGGATGGAAACTGTCATGGGAACACAGAGGGAGGAGCAGGCCAGGAATAAACCCAGGCTAGAGATCAGCAGGAAGCTTCTAGCAACTGGAGTGAGAATGTTCCAGAAGAGAATGTCATTTTTGCCCCTTCTTTCCACATAGACGTCATGCAGTGGCAGTGGAAACTACAGACCCACGGCAGCACACACTGGACTTGTGTGCCTAAGGACCCTCTGAACCTGTTCATACCCCTTCGTTAGCACATTTATCTTATGGGCATCCACTAAACGCCGTACTCTAAGAAGACAGATTAGGCAGACAGAAACACCTGTGATTTCACAAAGGAGAATTTACACCGTAAATCCGTCTGTCTGGACATACAGACTGTGTTCAGCACCATAATATTCAAATTCCCAAGTGTCTCAAACAGATATCGACTGATCCCAAAAGGCTGACAGCCACTGTACAGGAGGAAGCCTGGGAGATGCTTTGCCAGATTTTAGAAACAAAACTTTCCTAAATATCATGAAACGTGAAAAAATCCTTGCGGCTGCTAACACACTGGCAAAGCAGAAAGACTACGGCAGCCACTACGCTGCTACCCTGCACGCTCAGCCGGTTGGGTTTTCATTACAAATCCATTCAGCATCTCATTACTGTCCATCACGAGGCCTCCAACACCAAGACCAGCTTCACTTAAGCAGTGTGAGCCTTGCACTGCGCTTCCTAATGCGGCTGGATTAATGGGAAAAACATCTTAGGGAACATCCTCACCAAACAGAGGAAAACAGTAACATCCTCTGACAGTTCTTAGGCAGCAAAGCACAGATCCCTAAAGGGAGAGAAGTTCAAAGACTCTCAAGACCTGATGGGGCAGGGACCTTGTGAAAGACTGTTCATGACATGCCTTCCTCTCTGCAAAAAGATCTCACAGCTTGAGCTGCAAGAACAGGAGGTGCATTTCCACTCTGCAGACATGATTTCACATGAAAAGAAGATGGTACAATGTCAAACTCCCAGCACTGCAGAGCGAGAACAAAAGTAAGGTGGAAAAAATACAAGTGTAAAATACAAACACAAGAACTAAATTACAGTAATCCAGTATGCTAGAAATTTTTAAGAAAAGAAACCTCTGTTAGCTGAAGGACAAATATTTACTGTCATTAAGAAAAGCATTCAAAATACAGACGAAAGAGACAGACTGCTGTCACTATGTTGCAATCTACCTTTACGTTATGCTTTCTCAGAGCCATGAAAAGGACTTTGGGGGCTCAAGTCAGCTGTGTTAACCAAAAAAGATCCAATTTTTAAAGCTGTTGTCTTGCCTCACTGGGCACCTCCTCATAAAACATGAAAAGAAATAATTAACTGTTAAAGCAGAGGGTTTGGAGCCAGAGCTTCCAGCTGCCGGGCTTCTGCAAAGGCGTATCAGTAAATGTCTTAGATTGCAATGGCTATTGATGACAAGGTACGTCCAACTCGCACCTTACTGCTTCATTAGTGGCGAGAACAGCGGGAGTGGAGGGGCAGAAGATTTGCTCCACTCCTCATTGCCTTTCCCGTGACGTTTGTGGGACAGTCTGGCCCTGATACAAGACACTCGTGTCCGGTTCTGGGAAACATCCAGCTCCTTTTCCTGAAGGCACTTTGCAGCTCAGAACCAGTCCCTCTCTCCATACCTGCATTGTCCTGCTTTCCAAATGGAAAAATCCTGGTTCAAAACAGGCCTTTTGGAAGACTGGTTACTTTCTGTGCAGCACACAGAGATGCCTTTAGATTGAAAGGTCATGGCCAATCACCTAGAAGGCCACTAGCTCTTTGCAACTTGAGAAAGTTTGGAACAAGCCATCCCTATACCATATATGACAGCAAAATCCTGTCCATGAGGTAAAACCCCGCAGCTTTCTGCTCCTTCCTTAAACACTGCACAAGCTCAACCTCAAACAAATTGTCTGTTTTTTCCCCTGGCCTTTCTAAGAGGTTGGTCTAAAAGACTAAGATAGGCTTTAGCCCAAAAAGTTTAGTTTCATAAAGGAACAGCAATGGGAGCTCCTGCTGCAGTGCATGGGAAGAGGGGAACAAAAGGGTATAATTTCAATTTTTTCCTGTGAGGCTACAGCTTGTGAGGATGGGTGTTACAGAAACTGGATGCTTCCAGAGCTTGTATAATAATTGACATCATACCTGGAATTTAGATAATAAGCAGAATGCATCGCCCATTGGGAGTGCTCCTCCAAGGCATGTCCCATTAAGTGCAATAAACAATACAATTACTCAATACTCATACCTCAGAGGGGAAAAAAAGTCATTCATACAATTAATAAACATTAACAGCTGCCATTATCACTTTCCACAGCACAGGGCCCCCAAATTTACAGGATGAAAACTTGTGCCAACACATCAAGAACAAGGCAAGTATGTGCAACAGTGCCTAACTTTCACGAACCCTGGCCATCTTCCAGGTAAGGTGGCTTCTCCAAATGCTGCTCCATGACGATGGGCCACTCACTAATGCAGGGACCGCTCTCCAGAGCCACCTGGGAGCCAGCTGTTGCCTTAATGTGCATAAGCGAAACCTAGCCAGGACTGCACAACACAGCTCACCTCGGGTGGTTTGCACAGAGACGCGGGAGGGCTGATGTGGACAGCCCTGGTGGCAGCTGTCCCCAGGCACGAGGATTACTGCATCCACGGTGGCACACACCATGTACCTGAGCCAGCCCGGGCATGGCGAGAGCCTGGACCGCAAGGCTGGGTGCCCTGTGCTCCCAGGGGGTTTATCCCCCTCAGATACCATCAGCATTCCTAAGACTAATTTCTGTGGAGAACTTCAAACTGTGTGTGTAAATAGAAATAAAAGCAAGCAGTGAGAGGATTTCACACCAAACTGTCTGCCTACTGTCTGGTTAACCTATGCACGCCATAAGCTTAGCCCTAACTGTTAGACACAGCTCACTCTAAATCATTAGACTCACCAAACCTGCAGGAAAAAGTTGCGGTGGGAGCAGCTACCAACCAATGCAAAGGGAAAAAAAAAAGCAGCTTTTTTCTCACTGGCTCTCACAATACAGCCGAGGCCCTTTACGGTAACTTCCATGGCATTAGTGGATTTGGCAGGATCTCGTCACACAACCCTTTCCCCCTTGTGCACTGAACCAGAACCTTTCCACTGAATTCATCAAACTCCCTCCCAGGTGTCCCACTCCTGGAAGGAACAAATTCCCACCTCTGCAGGAGGAGAGGTGCTGTGCCCGATCGCACGCTGGGTGAAAATCAGACTGGGTGCTGTGTGTTCCCTCACAGCTTGCCTAACGTCAGCAAAAACTGCCCCCGGGGAAACAAGAACCTGCAGCTCCAAATGTACACGCAGGATGCCACAGCTCCTGAAACAGGAAGACATTGTAAAATTAAAATCTGGTTCCCAGCTTTGCCTTCTCCAAAACTAAAGAATGATATTCTAAGTATTATCCTTTATGATGGAAGAACCAGGCATTAAGATGGCAAGTGATGGACAGGCAGCCTCTGCAGGCAGAGTGTAATGGCACACAGCAAGGCTGCTGCTCAGAAAAGCCATTTAGGTGAGTCACTGCAGACTTTCGTATGCCATTTCCTTAGATGAACGTGCAGCTTTTAGCTGTGTGCCTCCCACATTCTTCCCAGATAAGTTTCCTCTGCACTCTTTGGACCTTCTTATCAGCCACATGATCCACCAGGTCTTACTTGCAGGATGTGAGCCAGACTCCTGCTGATTCCCTTCTTGGCGAAGGCATGACCCTGCCTGAGGGATGCAAAGCAGAACGGTCAGCCACACAGGGTGGGAGCGCACCAAATCCGCACCAAGGGTGGCAGCTCCGAAGGTACATTTCCATAGCTTGCATTTCCATAGTGTCATGCTGGCAAAGAAAGGAGAGCGCTGGGGAAAGGCTGGCTCGGCAAGGTTGAGAAGAAGGCTTTCCTCTACCAGCCTTTCAGATACAGAGGTCGCAGGCTTGCAAGGGTCAGCAACCCCTCTTAATATTCACCAAAGTAGCAACAACAAAGGCAAGCTGGGGAAAGGGAAGCGTTCCTGCGGAGTCCCATCTTCACTCTGGATACCACTCTACAATGAAGTTATTTCAAACCGCCCATAGGTTAAGCTACGGCTTTCATCCCAATAGCAAAGTTCCCGCTGAGCTCTGCCTGCAAAGGCACATCAAGCAGAGACACTCCGATGACATCTAACCTCACCCAGCTCGCTGCAGCAGCCACCCTTCTCAGCCAGGCTGGTAATTTAGATAACAGGAGAGAGTGTGTCAAATGCATAACATTTAATAAGACCAGAAGAAGGTCAACAGCCCTGTCTGAGCAGCGCTTTAAAAGCTCCCATCTGATATAAATGTTATCTTGGACATCAGCACTGCTTGGTAAATAAAAAGACAAGTTCCACCTTCCAAAGCAAATTACACGAATGCTGCTTGGCTTTGATGATGATTCCTAGGAGGCAACTCTCTATTATTTCCCCTTCATACACCTGGGCATTAACCAGAAAGCCAAGGTCACTTATTGCTTTCTCATTCAAACAATCTGGATTATGTCTCCCTGAAATCATTACCACGTTGTGACAGCAGCTGGGAAGCCCAGCGAAAGCTCTTCCCTCTGCCATTGTGCAGCTGCCAGGAGCACGCCTGGGATGCGAACAACAGAGCGGCCCGGCCACAACCACGAGCAGCGCGTTGGGACGCGGTGGCAAACACAGTGGCTGACTGTCCCACCAAAATGATCAAATTCTCTCTCTCAGATTTGTTGCAGCATGTCCGAAATTCTTCCAGGTCTTGACACCATGTAACACTGGCACTTTAAAGCCTGGGTGTCAACAAACCTATAGAGAACTGGCACCCAGCAGTACTCCCTTTCCAAACCATGTTTCTCTAGAACCAGAGAGGTGGCTGTCACTGGAACAGACCACCTACCTTTTTTCTTCCCTTGGGTTTCCATCGCACATCGAGCACTGGAGAGAGGGACATGGCCAGCATTGCCCCAACCCATGCCAGACCTGATGGAGAGCGGTGGAGGGGGCAGCGCCCCTGTCCCCGCACCCTCCGTGCCACCACACACCACGTCACCCACAAGGGCACTGCGCCCGAGCGAGGTCTGGTCAGCAGCGAGCGCTTCGCATGCCCCTCGTGCCTTGCTGAGGCAGGCAGAGCTGTGAGAGCACATGAGGAGTTAAGCTTTTTCTTACAAAATGTGTAAAGATGTGGTCTGCACACTTGGTGAGCTGCAGCATTTGTGGGCCAAAACATTTTGCTGCATATTTTTGAAATTATTTGTCAGAAAAGAACGTCAATGACATAGAAAATCAGTTGCAGATGTAACCTTTTCAAGCATCAATAATAACTTAAGACATTTGAAACTAAATCTTAACTCACAAGTGACTACATCACACGGGGTAGTTTCTGAGGCAAGGGCTCGCAGATCAGATGCAGAACTGTAACGGATCCCAGCAATGGTGCCCCCCTCCAGCTCTCCCACTTAGCAAAGAACAATTAAATTCCTGCATTTGCCAAAGCTGCTTCCCTTCCTGGGACCTTTTTTCCTGATTTCCAGGCTGCTCCTGGACTCAGTGGGCACTCTGGGGTGCGAAAAGAGGCTTCCAGACCAGTCCAATAGCCAAGTCCCCCAGTGTGCTGAGATGAGGATGGCCAGAGCGCTTTCTCTGAGGTGTAACACAAAGGCAAAGGCACTTTGCAAGAAAGACTCGTGTCCTATCACTTCATCATTCACCCCCCCACCGCCACAGCGGCCAGTCCACACCCCAAACTCCTTGGGCTATGAAAGAATTGCTTCGTCAGCCACACGAAGGATGAGGACCCTCGCTAGAATGCATGGACGTGCATGCTGCAGTGGTGCTACAGACCACGAAGGACGTCGGTGTGTTACAATACAGGCAGCAGCACCCTCCGTTCTGCGCACTCGTGGCACGGGCCCATCTGCAGCTCGAAGTCCGATGGAACGGTCACTGCTATGGGTCTCCTGACACGGCCAGATAGCCAGTGCTGCCACCACACTGATATTCCTGTAATGAGTATCACCACTGTGTTCTCGGAGGCACATGCTTAAGGAATTTAACCACTTTAATACAATGGGCTCAAATTGCCAAGAATGTTTGTGCATCAGTGTGAAATCAGAAATTCGGGGAGGGGGTGCTTTATCTGTCAAAGGCCAACATCAGGGGGCTGACAGAGCAGACAGTGGGAAGCTGGATTGCATTTGATACGCATCAGCCCATCAAACACAAACAGCCTTTAAAGTGCTGAAAGGCCGAGCCAGCCCCGTTGCAGGCTGGAACGGCCCCTCCGGGCTCCGACCGGGAACGCTCCCTGCAAGCTGAGCTGGACCTACGTGGGTCTCCTGGCCTGATCTTTGCACCATAAATCACAGAAAAAGGGATACTTCTTAACAGCTCAAATTAAGATAAAATGCCTGCATTGTCAGGCCGGCAGCTACCTGTGCCGTCCCCTGTGTTATTTCCGAGCTCCCAGGCCCCCGCCGTGGAGGGCACAGGATGCCCTGGCAGGGATGCACCAGCCACATGGATGGCAGACCTGCTGCACCCAGGCTGGCCTCCTGCCCAGCTGGGCCAGCAACTGGGCCAATTACCATCAGTTAATGACTGTTCAACAACAGCTGGCTCAGGATGGAGAGCAACAACACCCCAGTCCACGACGTGCGCTGCCGGCCCATGGGGGAGGCCAACCCCAAACTGAGATCCTGCCAAGATGAGCAGACATCAGCCATGTGTGGCCGGGGCAGCCCTCGCAGCCATCCCCAGCACGGGAAGCTCCTGCGGCCATCACCCACGGCCGGCTCGGGGGGCTCGCCAGTCCTTGGGCCGGCTGGGGATCAGCAAGCGCACTCCCGCTGCCTCCCAGCCATCCCTCTGCAGTCCTGCTGGAGGGTTACCAGTGCCTGAAAAGAGCTGAACTTCAATTATTCCAGGGGGAAAAAAAAAACAAAACACAAAACCCTTGCCTGCAGATTAATCCCCAGACCTCCACCCTGAAAAGATCCTTTCTGCAGCCCCCCGCTGCCGAGCCCGGCCCCGGCACCTGGGCCCTGGCCCTGCGGCACAGACTGCCCTCAGGGCTTCTCCAAGGGGCTCCGCAGCAGAGGGGAATAAATAACGTAGCCCCAACATATAAAAAATAGGCTTTTCTTACAAAGCAAAATCTCAGATAATAAGTGAAGGAAAAGGAAAGGGGGGGGAACACGCCTGAGCAACCCTTCCTAACCACCTCCAGCCCGGCACAGCGTCACTCAGCCGAGCAGGGTGCACAGCAAATAATACCGGCTCTGCCGTCGCCCCCGCCCCGGCACCGAGACCCCACGCACCAGGGAATGCAGGGGAACAGATGGATTTTCCATGGGAAGGAGCTGCGACTGCTCCTTCCAGTCAAACATGTCAGCCTTGCGGAGCCATGTGTGCAAAGCATTAAACCCGCTCCCTTTGCTAGGACAGCAGCGCCAGGAGAGGTTTTTTTGGGATATTCAGAAGGAAATGCCCTGTGGCCTGGCACAAGGCAGCGATTCACAGTCACCCAAAGCCGGAGGCTGAGCCCACCATTTCTATGTACTCAAACAACCAGATTTTTCCTCTTTCAGGTGCTTCTTGTCAATGAGACGGAGCAATGGTGAAATATTAAATTGCATGGAAGCAGCAGTAATCTCTCAACACAATGGGCCGCCTTCACTAAGGCTTGTAAGCAAGAGCCTTGATAAGGTGTATCACGCTTACAAGGCAAACATGTTTCGGAGGTTATTCACACATGGCACAAGCCGCTGGGGTTATTTCAGGCCGAAAGCCATGCGGGGCGTTGTGCTAGACACGGGGAGATCTCAGAGCTGAGGGTATCAGCCGTTAATTAGGGCAACTGGCAATTCCTAATCTCCCCACATCAAGAATAAGGAACCTTGAGGGTCAATGAATTGAGATTTTGATTTAATTACAAATATAACACACGTCTCTATCTTTATTAACCTTGGAAATTTGAATAGTTTAAAACAGCTTCAAAAGCAGCCCCTGCCGCATTTGCTCACAGAGCTGCTGGGAGAGAAGGCCTCAGCAGACGTGGTATTTGCCTATAAGGGATTTCAGCCTTAAATCATCAACCATTTCCCCAATATCACCGCAGAGCAGGCGAGGAGCACAGCACAAAGCCTGGCACGCGCAGGGGCACGGGCACTGCTGCAATCCAAATCCGGCGTCTCCCAGCCACGCCATGACACAGAGGGAGCCAAGATCTCCCCAGCCCAAAATGCTCACACCCCCCCCACAGCCTTGCCACCCTGCTGCTCCTCCCCAAAACCAGGCTGCCTCCTCGGGAGATGCAGGAATGGCTCTCCTACACGTGGGCCTGCCCATGAGCAGGGCAGGGAGCCCGCAGGAAAGGGTAACTCATTCCTTGCTTTTCCCTCGGGAGGTTCAACCACATGTGTGCATGGTGTTCCCTTGCATTTACAAGAGAAGATGCAATGCCGGTGGGGTCAGGAGCACAGTCAGGTCTGGAACACCTTCAGTTCCTCTGAAAGAGAGCAATTATTTTCCATGGGAATTAAGAAAATGCTTCGGTTAGCAGCAACGGGAAATAATTTGATGTTATATATCACAGGTAAATGAAATTGCACACAAAAAAGCAGCACCAGAAGGCAGCAAGGTCGGAAGGTTGCCAGGGCTGATGCTAGCCGCAACCTCCAGCTGGAGGAATGCTGTCTCCAGCAGGAGATGCGAGCGGCCATGGCCCGCAGGAGCAGTGCGCGCCAGAGCACAGCTGGTTCTGTGTGCAGGTGTGCTGGGGTCCCATGCAGAATACCTGGTTTTATTCCCGAAGGACAGGATTCACTTGACTTGGGCGTGAGCTGCTTGGAGTCCCCCACCGGGCGCGTTGCCTCGCAGGGAGCTGGGCAGCCTCGTGCAACGGCAGCCTGAGAAAGGCACAGCGTTACTACTGGCAGGCAGCAGGAACCTGAGACAAACTCATGATTTTTCTGGGTTTGATCCCAAAACACATTTCTTTGGGCTGACCGACACTCCGAATTGCTTGGCAGACCACGACTTGGGAGCACAAGCCACAGAATTCAGACCATTTAAAAATGTAAATATTCTAAGAAACAACGCAGAAGACCTTCCTAGCATGGGAGGGAGACATTTTTGGGGATAGGTCTCCACAAAAGCAAAATATTTCCTGAGTAGGCTTTCCACTCGGAAACAAGAAGAACAAATAAGTTTTCAAAGACCGAGACACTGCAAGAGGTGCAACTTGCACCGTGGCCATAGTGCACGTGTCTCTCCAACCCAGCGTGCTGCAGAGCACGGCGCACTGGCCGGGATGCCGGGTTGCCAGGATGCCGGGGTGCCATCCACCCTCAGGGTGCCTTCAAGGCACAGCAGGCGCAAAGAGGGGTACCGGGGGTGCAGGGGGTGTGGGGCTGGCCTGTGTGCGGGGCTGACACCTCACCTCATGCCCCACAGCGATGTCTGAGAAGGAACACAGCTTTTCCCTACAAATGCTTTGGATAGATGAATGCTAGGAAGAGCAGTTACTCAAGCAAAAGGGTAAACCCAGCGCAGGAACAAACAGACATAAGCCTTCCCAAGCACTCCTAGGCGGGGAGCCGGATTGACGGCAGCAGCAGGGAGGGGACCTGAGCATCCTGCAGCAGCAGCAGGGCCACCAACCCGTCCCACCGCGTTGTGCTGGTGGGTGACACCAAGGCCTGTGCGGGCAGGAGGCGGCGCAGGGAGCAGCGAGCCCCGCCAGCCCCGCTCCGCCACCGGCACCCTCACAATTCAGGTCTGCCAGAGGGTGAACGGCCCGTTGCGAACCAGAGCGGCGCGTGGATGCGAAGCGGCAGGGAGGAATGCAGCGGCGCCGGGCCATGCCCCAGTGCCATGCACAGGCGATGGTGGGAGTCCCACACGAGTTCACACCTCCGAGCATCCCCGCACGCCGCATAATAACCACACCGGGCATGTCCAGCTTTGTTGTTTTAGCCATACTGTAGACGCCTATTTACTTGGGAATCATATGTTTTCTGCCCTGGTCCTCACTGTATTCAGAACAGTTACTTAGCTTCAATAAGCCCCTTGTTAAAGCCTTTTCCCTTCTGTAATCTCATCAAACTAACCAAAAGGAGTTTGTTCTGAAATAGAGTCCCATTTTGTAACCTGGCTTCCTATAGGAGATCTCCCCATGCGCACTCGGCCCCTCCGCCACAAAAGGGGTCTGCTTGTCCTAGCGCGCTAACAAAACACTGCCGTCTGTTTGGGTTAGCCAGCAGGGGGTTAATGAAAAGCCCGGCCCTGGGGACTCCCACCTTATCTGCAATCATGAATTTATTGAAGAATGTGTTAATGTGCTGGATTTTATTCATCAGGGGTCAGGGCTTTTCAAATTCTTCCTCCCAGCTCCCCCTCTTTCCATCCCTCCCCAGCAAGCTCACAATGCTGTTTAAACAAAGGACTCCCAACACAAAGAGCAAATTTACACAGTAAAGTTTTCTTGCAAGCCCAGAGCAGAGTCTGGAAGAATTCCAGCTTTATAAAGAGAAAAGGGGGTGGGGGGAAGAAAGGGGGAAGGGAGAGAGGGGCATTTTGCAGAGGATAAAAGGAAATTAAGCAAAGTTCCCACCTCCTGAAGCTCAGCACTGAATATTCTCCACCAGTTAACCCCGATGCATTACAAACCCTTGAGGACGTTTCAGCTAGACATGAGCCTTCGTAACACCAAACTTTTCAGCCTCCTTCGAGAAGGAGCCTGAAATTCATGTTTTAACATCAAATTTAGGGTGACGTTTCAACAGCTTCTTTGTCTGTGGATTAATAACATCAACCCCGAAAAGGACACAGCAAACATTAACTAGGGCTCACGGTTTTTCCCATGTGCCAGTTTCCCAGGTGGTGATATAAGCAAGGTATAACAGGAAATAATGAAGCTAAGCGATGGCTTACGGGCCTTGCGGTGACTATGTGTCCAAAGCCAAGTGAGAACGGGAAGGAACCTCTGTTCCCACCTCCCGCATCCCACCCGGGCACCACGCACCGTCCCAGGACCGGAGGCCATCGGGGTCCTGCGAGGAGCTTCCCTGGATGCCCAACCTCCTGGGCTCGGCACATCCACAAACCCACCGCTGTCTGCAAGTGCTAGGAAAAAGGTGGTGTAATTCCAACGCAGCCTGTGCGGCCAGTGGGCTTTTTTCCCCTTCCATCATTTCAAACGTTATCCCCATGGATAATGGTTGGTTGCTTTTATTTTTTATAACTAAAAGGTTAAGACCCCCCCCACTGCTCTGTCAATTTTAGTTGCGCTGGTCAGAGCTCTGGGAATTAGAGAACAGGGAGCAATCCTGCACTAATTAACCAAAGATGACCTAAATGATTTTCTTCAGGTCTTGTCACCTCCACTTTCTGCACTTTCATTAATAAGCTCTGGCAATGTCTCAAAAAGAAGGAGAGCTCAGAACAGACATCACCTCTACTTCTACCTTTGCCCAGCAGGCACAGCGTTACAGAGTTCACCTGAGCAAAGAGTTTTCAGGCATTTTACAAGAAAAATATCTGCGATATTATTGTCCATAACAGTAAAAAAGCTAAAACTGCTGGGGAGACGACAAACTCTGGTCACCAGGCAGGGAAGTAACTGCTTCAGGCACGTAGCTTCGAGACTTTTGGAAATACTCAATTCATATTAAAAGAAAACCATCACAATTCCATTTTCTAACAAGTTTCTCAGCCAGAAGGATGTCATTGACCCAAATTTCCATTCCTCTGTTTATTTACTTTGCTTTGCAAGGAAAGCGATGCCTTCTGCCATACCCTCATAAAATCAGCAGCAGTCTGTAAGCAGCTAGCGCAGACAACCACCTGGAAAGAGGGGGCTTAAATGGCTCTGGGAGTCACACCCAGAAGCCCACAAACACAAACGCCTTCTAATGCCTAATGGCCAAACCCATCCGAGAGCTGTGCCACATGCTCTGCCCCGTTGAAAAGCTGAATTTGAGCTGCCCAAACTGCCCCGTGGTTTCTCCTGTTCTGGGCTTTCGGCAGGGGCCAGGCAGATCTCGGCACACGGGATCCAGCTGCGCTGCCGATGGATCCCTGAGTGCTGCACATACAATACATATTTATAGGGTCTCCCCCGTGACAGGAATGCCAAAGCCTCGTGCAGAAAATAACTCAAAGGACGTAATTAAATCAGTTAAATGGCTTGGGAAAAGAGACACAGCTATGGCCAGATTTCAACTCTCAGCACAGTCTCAGGGCACAGGGAACAACGATTAGGACAGCAAGAACTATAAAAGCTCTCTGACCAACTACTTGCTTTTCTTTAGTTAATAAACTATAATCCCTGCTTAACACTGACACAGACCAGGAACGAGCCTCTGAGCACAGAGCTCCGGGCACGAAGGCAAGTGTTGGGGGTAAGTAAACACCATGCCAGCATCACCAGAGGTCACCAACGTTACCAGAGGACAAGTAAAGCCGGCACAAAGAGCAGGAAATCAAAGATCAATCAGTTTATTTTCATCTGTTAACGTGATGCACAGCCAACAGCGAGCCTCTGCTGGCTTTTCGGGGCCAGGAGCTGGGAGAAGGGCATTGCTGGAGCAGGAGGGGGCAGCTCCGGCTGCTGCCAGCAGCAAAAGGAGCCTTTGCACACAGAAACAGCCACCGCGCACCGGCGGAGCCGCATGAATCCAACTATTAACAGAGCTCCTGGCGGATTTTACTGGAATAACTGGGGCAATGAAAGGAGCAGCGCTCGGGGAGCTGCCCCACGGCACTGCTCTCACTGCCCGGCCGGCTGCCAGCCAGCACCAAGGTGGCTCCAGCCACTGCCACGCTGCAGGAAGGTCCGTCCCCTCCAGACAAAGCTCCAGAGCCACAGGTGACAAGAGGAGAAAGAGAAATGCTGCAAAAGAGAGAGGGTGGACCGAGGTGACCCAGAGAATCCCAAGACAGAGTTTGGGCAAAGTGGCTGAGACTGAACCTGCAGCTGAGAGGGTCCCGACGTAGGGGGTCACCATCACGCCTCTTCCCGACCGGGAGGACTGGAGAGGAGTCGGGAGCCACCATGGGAGTGAGGAACACCAGCAGCTCCCTGCCACCAAACCGGGCACAGGTCCCCCAGGGGAACTGGCGGCTGCCCGGGGAGAGGGGAAGGTCTCATCCGCTGTGGGTTTCCCCTGTGCATCCGCTGTGCAAAGAAGGAACTGCACAGCTGCCGGGAACGCTGCTTGTATTTCTCTCTCAGGAGGAAAAAGAAGTCCAAACTTAAAAAACACCAATACTGAAAAAGCAACTTCTAGAATTTCAATGGTTTTGAGCTCAAAGTTGGGAAAAAACATGCACGCTACTTACACAGCAAGGAGCAAAAAGTTGTGAAAATAGATATACTTCTCAGAACGGTTGCATACAGGAAAAAAAGTAAGCAAGTTATTTATTTTTAAATCTACAGTTACAAAGTATCTAACATATAATTACCATATTTAATGTTTCGAAACAAAATAGCTTTTTATAGCCACAGTTAACAGATTTCTGTCTGCTACCTCTATACCCGGCCACCATGAGGTGGGCTCACATCGTTAAAGCAGATTACGCTCCTTTTCCATACATTGTTTTGTCCCTTCAAGAATATTAAAAGCATGGTTTGAAAATTTAGCCAAGTTTTCTCCCTCTCTCAGAACAGTTTCCTTTTTCCATTTATGCTTTCAATGTTACAAAAAAATGTAGAGGGATCGGGTGGAATACAATGTCTTGGTACTTTATTTCTGTTCTGATGCATTATGTATGAGTTACTGGATCCCTAATTGGGCATACAGCGGTGCTGCTGGGACGCGGGCACAGCTCACCGCCTGCGTGGGAGACGCAGCAGCTTGGCCCATCCCCTTGCCCCCGGGAAGCGCAGGGCTGTGCTGCAAGCGCTCCACGGCATCCTGCTCCCCAGTGTCCCGCGCCCCGGGGTCCCGCTCCCCAGCATCCCACTCCCCAGCATCCCACTCCCAGCCCCTGCCCAACTCACGGAAAAAAACGACGCCAGGCTGAGCGCCCCTTCTGTCTTTCCTGCGAGCGCCAAGGATACGGAAGGTTGTTTCTTCAGTTCAAAACAGTGTTTGAACATTGCCTGAGCTATTGCGCTTTTTGGTTTTTTTGCCTTGGGAAATACCCTACAACATTTCTCCGAAAGGATTCCTTGGAGAACTCGCAGGAATGGGAAAGGATTAAGAGTTTGAAATTTGAGTAACAGAGATGAAGGTATTTTTAAGAATCTTTGTAAGAGCTCTAGCCTGTTTACCTTTTATTCACACATTTCAGCTCAAAAATCTCTCCAGCAGACGTGCTGCGGAAGATCCAGCACTCCGGCTTACAGTAAGGCCAGGAGGAACCTCCTCTGGTACCAGGGATCCTCCGAACCCGGGGAGGAGCCACCTCAAAACTCAGCTGCTCCTGCGGGGGTTTGTCTTTCCTCATTGAGCCCCGTTTACTACAGCAGCCGGGGAAGCCGGTTTTTAGGCAGGATTTCCCCAGAAAACTGGCAAAATTTGTCCGGATCATCACAAGGCTCGGGGTTTTACCTGTGCGTGAAGAGCAAGCCCTCGCTTCTTCACACCTTAGGGGGAAAAGGGACTTAGCACAAAAATTAACAAACATGGTATGAAATATACAATAGCCACCATTAACATCATATTTATTGTTATTTAGTTGCTCAGTAAAACATATACAGATATGTACAATATGCATGAATACAGAAGACTGCACTTTACATATTTAAAAAAAAAAAAGAAAAATAACACTCAATTTCATGAGCTATTGTCACAGTCTTCCAACCAAGCATTTAAGAAATGAATTTAACAAGAATCAAAAAAAAAAAAAAAAAGAAAAAAAAGAAAAAAAAGAAAAAAAGATTACAGGATTGCCTAACACACAGCAGAGTCAAGTTTTCATATTTTACATGTGCAATAACATTTTTCAGAAGAGTTTGCTATGCAGTACGGATTACCAGTGTTTTGAATTTTTTTTTTTTTCTTTTCCATGAACCAAATTTAGTACAAAGAAATAACATCCTTTTGCTTAAGGCTGTTTTAAAGCTGTAATATTCTTGGGTAGTGAATAGTGATAAAGTTATAACTGCCGGAAATCACAGCCTGCAGTTTCATCAGTCAGAATCTATGAGCGGATGGACTCAAACCAACAATTTTAATAGAGAATTTCTAAGACAAAATTAGACTATTTCCTCCATTAGCCTTAAGCAATAAAGGAGAAACAATTCTATAAAAATGGGTTATGCTCTTATACACCATCCATTGAACAGCTGTGAATCTAGTAGTTGAGAAAACCTTACACTGCAGCTTAACAAAAATAATCAAAATTTACCAGTTTTGTTTCTGTCTGCCTTCCCCCCCCGCCCCAGCCCTCCCAGCAGCGCCGCGTTCTGCTGCCCTGGGCTCACCTCACCCTCTCCCTCCGTACCACAGGTGGGACCAGTTTGCCTTACTGGTGATGCCTGGAAGCCTCAGTCCGATTCCTGGTCTGGGAAGGGCAGGCAGCCTCGGAACGACCCCGAGAAGTGCGGTATCTGGAGCCGTTCCCTCAATGGCCCAGATGACACAACTCTCACGCTCATCCCCTCCCACCCTAACCACACAATGACATCCTTACCTAGTTGATGAAAGTCACCGTAACTAAATAAAAATGAGCCTAACCCCTCTCTCACTGAATAATCGAGCTAGAATAGCAGAGAACTAGTAACCCTAGGAAAAAAATGATGTGGAGAAAATTTGCAAGTCTCTTAATAAATAAGGCCTATTCTTTCCTTTTTTTTTTTTGGCAAAGAGATACTTTATCCCTCCTCCCAAGTTAAATGCAAGAGAGATTTTGCTCAGTTTGCTACTACATTTTACCTTCAAGACTAAGTGCAGAGGTTCTTTTAACAAATACCAAAGGAGTCAGGAGGTCAGTGACGCCCAGGCTGCCCCGCACCCGGGGCAGGGGGGCTGCGAGGGAGACCCCAGACTGCCAGGCAAGGCAGGGAGAAGGCTCCAAAAGCCGCATTTTAGCTGTCCTTCACAATATATAGCAAAGTTTGTGCATATCTTAATGGCACATTTACCACAGATCTCTCACTTCTTGGTACAACTTCTTCCCCCCTACCTGGATGCCCTGTAGGACAAGCAGGTGAGAGATTAAGTTATTCTGGGTTTACGCGGTCATTTGGGGAAAATTTGGTCATAAAGTGTCACCCTCTGTTGTCCCGACTCATCCTCTGAAGGAAGCAAGCCTGGGGCCGCGCGGCTCAGCAAGGAGCAGAGGCTGGACCTCAGGTACCGCTCAGCTCTGCCACCCACAGGGCTTTGGCCCCACTCAGGCTGACGCCGGCTGTGCCTCAGTTTCCCTTCCCCACGAAAGAGCGCAACTTACCTCTTGCACAACTGGCTTTTTCCTACAGCTCTCCAACATGCTTTGATTGGAAGTATTGTTGTTCACAAAGTTAAATCTTTTCAATTCTTACCATGTGGGGCTACGCTGGTAGTTTAGATATGTTAAAAAAAAATAAAAATCAGTGCATTCAGTGTCAAATTAATGGAGGCAAATTACGGCAGGCAACACAAGCTTCGTGACAAAGCTCAAGACTTCTGCGTATGCTGTCAGTACCAAATACACCAGGTTACGAGCACAAAGCTTGTCCTGGTCAGTCATATGTACCGTTTCTGTTCTGATCTTTGGCAAAAAGCAAAGAAACCATAAAAGCGCGGGTCGGCCCTGGCGCTGCTAACAGCTGCCCCAGGGAGAGATTGCATCGGCTCCCTTTGCTCGGTTGATAATGTCAATTTAAGCAAGATCGAATGGATAGGAGGTTAGCAAAAGGATCGCATGTGACCATATTACTCAGCAAGACTACATGGACAATAAGGCCCAGAAGACGGTCAACCGCTGATTTTAACTCCTCGCTACCTAAAAATCCCGTCCTCCCACTGCATCCACCTCATGAGCCCAGCGATGCGGGAGCAGACCCAGTGGTGCCACAGCTCCCGCACTCCCACGCTCGGCAGCTGAAAACGCACAATCCCGGCTTCAGTACAGCCCGTCCCCCTCGTTTCATAGGATGTAAAACTGTTAGGGTTCCATTGGTTTTTAAGGAATTGCTTCCACTTTGTATTTCTATGAGCAAGTGACAAAGTCAGTCCCCAGTGGACTCCAGGAGAGAAGCACAAGCCACAGAGAGCAAACCAGAAGAAAAGGGGTGGGTGAGACCAACTGAGTCCCTGCCTTTCTTCTTTAAGGAGAATTTCTCTTTAAAAGCCATCTGAAATGTTTGGTGCAGCGTTCACCAAGAGGTCTCTTCCCGGTAGCGGTAGCCAGGGTGTGCATCCCTGACCTCAGGAAGCCTGAAAAACCTGTTCTCTTGAACGCAGCAGGAAAAACTAAAAACAAAGAAGTAAGCCATCGGCTGCACTCCGGTACAGGAATGCCATCAGACCATGAACTCTTCCCAAATTTTCAGCTGCAAGTGGTGGAACACAGTATCCTGTGTCTAGGCATGTGTTTGGCTGGGGTTACTCCAAGCCCCACCAGGCTGGAAGTGGTGGGAGCTGCAGAGGGAACCCACCAGGGCAGCACCGGCCCCGCTCCGGAGCTCAGCAGCCCCCAAGCGCTTTGCTAGACAGGACTTAAAGTTAAACACATATTTGGGTGAACCGGGACTTCAGAAATCACAGGCAAAGAGGCATCTTGCAGAGTGGGGGCTGAAAATCATTATTCTGCCAGGAGGTATTTTACTGGGGATGGTGATATTTCATTGCAGGGACAGGGAGGGCTCCGAGCTTTCGGCAGCACACACACACCTACAGAAGGTAGGAAACATCCCATCTTTTTTGTTTCAAACCAAGAAGGCGTGAAGCAGCTCCACAGCCAATTGCTCCAGGATGGGCAAAAATCCTCATCCTCGTGGCAGCTCCAGCTTCAACACAAAGTCAAACAATATTGAAAAATCAAGATTCAAAGCTCCCAAATTTATCCAAAGTCAAGTCACTGACCAGACCGGTAAGAGAAAATCAATCCACGCATGGTTAATAAGAGCACATTCAACTAACATTTCCAAACACGGTGAGTCTCTCTGAAGCCACACGTGACCAACAGAGAGGATTTCAGACCACCCCACGCCATTGGCATTTTAGGCAGAGTTCCCTCTCCACTGGTGTCTACCGAGAACATTACTTCAAAATAATTAAAGGCCCAGCACAATCATCGAAGATAAAATACAAAGCAGTCTTCAAACTCCATCCCTTGAGGAGGGACACATTTTGTGAATTCATGACAGAAGTAGTAAATAACCCTAGAGAGGCCGACCTTTATTTCACAGCTAAAACCTAAATCTCCAGTGATGTTATTAAGCTTCGGGGAGCAGAGGAAAGCGAGTTGGCCTGCACAGGGGGGGACGGCTCACGCTCCCTCTACACAGAGGATACACAAATAATGGACATTTACGTAAAACCACAGGAGTGTCGGATCATCACGTCAGTCGCGTTTTTATCTGGTTTGCTTCCAACTTTCTTCTCGAATGAGTATTATCTATTACGAGCAGGAAAGCATGGTTTTCCTTTTATTGTGTGCATCTAAGTAACGCCATTTTTCAATCCATGGCAAAAACGGGGCCTCAAATGAGTTCGGGGGGGAGAGGGGTGTCTAACAGGGGGTCTCCCTGCCCTGGCAGATTAGGAAACGCTGACTGTGGGCATAGAGCCCCCCGCATTCCCCTGCTCAGGCTGTCCCCTGACCGCTGCCACTGCACCAGGAGGGCCGCATGCACAGGACGCTGCGTCCTGCTTCGATCGACAGGACAGCATCTTCCTTCAGCTCAAAAATGGGTGAAAAACGGGCAGGGTGCAGCAGCGCCACCGGGCAGGGCTTTGGGGACACCGGCCACAGCGGGCGATGGACCCAGCCCTGCCGGGGGTGCCAGCTCCTGCACCAGGACACCTCGGGACAGCGCAGGTGGGAGGTGCACGGGGGCTCCGGGGGACTTTTTTCCTCCCGCAGTTATAAAGTGGGAACCGCGGGAGCATCACCAGGACCAGGAAGCTGCAGCCACGCTGGGGAGCACCCCCTGCTCCTCCTCGCAAGCAGGGAGGGAGCCTGGGCGTTCGGCGGAGGACATAACGACTCTTAATAATTAAAGTAAACTTCCTGTGACACTTATTTAGAAAAACACCTCTTCTATACCTTCCCCAGCTGTGTCTGAACCAGCCCGTTCCCGACAGAGCTCCGTCTCTGGGCTTCACCAGGTTAAATACAGGAACGAGTGTCCTCGCCTCGCAGAGGGAGGCGGAGAGCAAACGAGGCTGAACGTTATTAGTAACAGAACATCATTTTCTCCGGAAAGGGCAGGCTCGTTGCCTGAATATTCAACAGAGCATTAACTGTTTGGTTTGTATGTGACTGGCAAAAGCTGGGTGTCAATATAATATATAATATAATGATGACCATTTCACTTTAACCGGCGTTTATTCCTGAACTGCTGTTCTTCAGGATCACCATTGTAATAAGCACTGAACAAAGCAAAACAAAAAAAAAAAAAAAAGGCAAAACAAAGCAAATGAGGAAGAAGAGAAGGAGGAGGATCTCTGTCTTATTATGACATACGTGACTTGGACATACGCTGAGATGAAAAAGGAAAAGGCCTCATCTATAAATGTATGCCAAGGTTACAGAATAATGGAAAGAAGTGGTCTAGCAGGAAAATCTTAAGCAAAAGTGTGCTAACTGCAGAAGGGTTAACACTGGTAACATACTGTGGCAGAAGATTAAAAAAAAGTTGAGGTTTACTTTAAATTAACCCTTTCCAGTCCATATGCCACTAAGCAGGTACCAACCTAGAAAAATAGTCCACCTAGCAGTAGCGGCCCTTTGAAATTAAAAAGAGAAAAAAAATAATTTCTTTTGTTCAAGTCAGGGCGGCCACAAAAGTCCCAAATCTGTTGGAGATGTCCGAGTGCAGGGACCTCCACGTCGGCACCGCAGTCCGGCCCTTCGCCTCGCCCACGTCGTCCGTGCAGTGGACCGAGAGGCACTGCAGGTGGCTGCCGGTCTGCGCCGTGGCCGAGGTCTTGCTCGGGGGAAGGTCGTGGGCTGGAAAGGGGTCACAGAGAGAGCGTTAGGAGAACCGCGCGATGCAACCCCATCACCTCACGCAACGACCGATGGCAGGCGGGGAGCGGGTATGGCCCCGCGTCCCCGCACCCGTCTCGGCCCCACCAGCCCGCGCCCCGGCTCCTGCACCCGCAGTGTCCCCCAGCTCGGGGACGTGGCGTCGCCGCCACTCGTACAGCTCCCTCTTCCCACCCCGCAGCAAGCTTCTCCGGCTGATTTTTCACCATGCCAGAAAAACACCAAAAATATTCTCTTTCACGTGCTCTTGTTTTAATAAAGTAAACCAGCAATAGGTTTGTACGCAGGGGATGTGTACGCAACTAATTATGTGTATCCTGGATTGCAGCACAATTGGGAGTTTTCACTCCCCGTGCACCCCCCCACTATTTGAAATCGATACTGACACCTCCCCAAACAGAAAACCAGCCCCAAACCCTCCGTGTCCTCCAGGTCATTCCCATTGTTGGTCTCGCATGGGCACAGATCTCCCTGATCACCTATTTAACGGAGTACCATTTTTCTTACATTTCCTTCATTTTAGGACCTTGCATTATCTTTAGCCACTATTCGTTTCCGTTAACCACAGGAATGAAAGAGTTTAACTTAAACATCCTACACAATGTCCCAGGCCTTTTTCCTCGGGATTTCACAGTTAGTAGGAAGAGCGGCTAGAATTGTTCCTTCCAAAGTATACTACTATGTACTCAAGACTCATTCTCACTGTTACTCCTTTATTTTTCCTTGCTTCCATTCTTAATACTTTCAGGCAACCTTCTCTGTTGCAAATATATTTTTCTCATCTTCAAAATTTGCCTTGGTGCACGTGCCCTCTCCCTGCCCAGCGCATCCAGGAACATCTTTCCTTCACCACCTTCTTCCTCGCTGAAATCAATTAATTCTTTAGTTCTTCTCTACTGCTCGTAGTCAAATCACCAAAAAAAAAAAAAAGCCCAAAGACAAAAACCCCCAAATTTCATCCCTCACCTTGTAACTCCTCACGTCCCCAAAGCCCCTGCACAAGGTCCTTCTCACACCCCTCTGAACCAGCAAGGCAGCGGCCGTTCCCCCCCGGCTGGGGCTGGGCAGCCCAGTGGCCAGCGCAGGCTGGGGCTGGATCCCCTCTCCCCAGGAGGAGCCAGCCCACCAGCCCGGCAACTCGGAAAACCCCCTCGGAGCTAACTCACCCCCGGGAACGCCGCTCCTTCGGCTGAGCTGATGCAAACAGCCCCCCCAGCCCTGGAAGGAAGGCTTTTTGTGAGATAAAAATGGTCAGTAAATAGAGGAACGGTGCAAGGCACGACAAAAAAAAAGCCAACACCATCTCAAGAGGCAGCCTGCATTTCCCCTCACCCACCATTTCGTTCGTGTTCACCCAGAGCACACGCGGTAAGAGCAGACCCGCCGCAGGGACCGTGATTTCTCTGCTGGACCCTTGAGAGCTCCCATCGCGCAGGGCTGAGGGTGATGCTGGAGCATGCCAAATAACACCAGAAAATGGCTGTGGATGTTTAACCTCCTTAAGACCTTTCTTCACATCACCCTTCCCACGTTCCACAAAGCTGAGCAGTGCGGGTTTATCACACTTCATGGAGCAAGTTGCATTTGTTTCACTTAACCAGCCGCTACACCAGATACAAAACGGGAACTGAACAGCTTGTTACACGATCACAATGAGATTAAAAAATAATCTTAATCTGGAAATCCCTGATTTAAACTGGAAAATTATTTGAATTATTATAGGATGTCAGAGATGCTCATATTCAAAAGAGTATCGTAACACCATACAGAGAAACCAATTAGAACCCGGGGACGCGATGCTGTAAATGAGAAGGAGCGCGGCTCCAGAGCGGCGCTGCCGCCTGCTCAGCCATGCGCTGCATTAGCGCAACCATGTGCAAAATCAACACAAAGCTCCGTTCCACACCTCAGCCCAGCACAGCCGCGCTCCGGGATTGCGTTTCTGCAGGATACCCTCACCCCCTGCTCGAACAAAGAATCCAACATCCGCAGGTCAAAGACGCTCACCTTCTCTAAACTCCAAAGTGGATTACAGTCCCCTGTAATTGGCACTGGGTTTTTTTAGACAGTTTTTGATAAATAAGCAGTGCGGAGGAGCAGAGCTGAAGCACAAAGCGGAGTTCACTGTGCAATACCCAAATGCAGAGTTTCAGCGGCATTAGCACCCTTTGCCTTGCTCCAGCGCCGGGAACTCTTCCTCTTCCTCCCTGCTACCCCTGAGCATCATCACCCCCCAGCCCTCCACACTCTGCAGCTGCCTCTGAAGAACAACAAGCGTTTTTACCTCCCTGGGGGAGTATTTCCACCTCGGCCCCGAGCAGGAGGGACCCATGGGTGCTGCGGAGCCGGTGCAGGGGCAGTGCTCTGGGGGCACGGCAGCCCTGCGCGCAGCCAGCAGCTGCGGGGGCGCAGACCAGCGACTCCCCCGCTGACATGATGGTGCCACTTCAGGAAGATCATAGGTAAAAAAAAAAAGGCTCCCTAAATAAATGCTATTTAATGAAGTGCTCAATTTAAACTTACTATCCTGGATGTAAATGTACCTGAATAACTTTTTATTTATAAAACATTTAAAACTCAAATGGGATTGCAGAGAATTGAGAAAGGGAAACGTTTTTTTAATTTGTGTTTGTTCACATCCCTTACACTACTCACACTACCCGATATTTTTATTCTTAGGTCTCCCTGACTGTACAGGACATGCTGGTCTCGCTACAGGAAAAGCCAGTGCCTTGAGATTAGTCTGTGTGACAGCAGCTTTCTTCCTCTGCCGCAGAGAAAGAGGAAAGAGTCCCAGTGCTGAGCTGCTGTCGCAAGGGGCCCAGGGATCTTGGTGGCATTTCTGCAAGAAGCATTTACTGCCGGGGTCCATCAGCCCGGCCTCTCGGCTGAGGACACGGGGACACCCACAGAAGCAGCGGGGACAGCACGTTCTCAGAGCAGGACCCAGCACCAGCCGGGATCAGAGCCCCAGCTCACCGCACCGCGCTGGCAGTGACGGCTGCACCCACACCCAGAAGGGATCGGGTCCTCGGCCAACGACTCAGTGAGGAGCTTCACATGCCAGAAGCACCTAAACACTAAACTAGGCTTATTTACTTGTAAATCAGGGAATCATTTCTAAAACATTTCCTGTGGATAAAATTCATAAGCAAACTCCTGATAAAGGAATCAATGCAAAATCTATCCTGCAGTGATGAGCAGGATTTGAGGGAACCCCAAGTGAAGGAGGTGAGCAGGATCTGATCCTAAGTTTGAGGAGTTAATACTGATTGCCACCATCCACACGATGCCTAACTCAACACCGCTGTGTGGGAGCTCAAGCTCTCTTGGTCTCTTGCTAAAAAGCACAGAAAATGATGCATTCAAATCTGAAACAAAAAGAGGATGAGAGCTCGCAGTAAGGCTTGCATTGGCACAAGTGTTCTCAAAGCCAATCTGGAAGGAAATATTCAGTGCAATTTACTTTTTTCCAGTATTTCTGCCTTGACAAAGCTATGATGCTTTTCTGAAAAAAAACCACACCTTTGTATTAAAAAATTAAAGTTGCACTGATCCTGATGAGAATTACATTCTTAAGCACGAGATACTGCCTGATGCTTGTCCAAAACACTAATCCTCTCCCAGCAGACGTGTTTCGCCAGCCTTCCTTGCTGTCTCTGCCTCCTTCAAACCAGCACCCGCCTTCTGCAGCGCACGCAGTCCTGAGGGGTGTTGTTAGTAGAGACTGATGGGACTCAGCAGGTTAAAATTACTCGGGTAATGCAAGATGGTGTCATCACGTCACTGCCTCGCAGTTGCCAAGTTTCAGATAAATCACTGTCAGTCATGAAGTACACCTAATTGAAGGCAAGGAATTTTCAAACAAATTATGTTGAAATTGCACAACTGCCTTCTATTAGCAACTACTGCAAGAAAGTTGTATTATTAATAAAAGCAATACCCTTGTAATAAGAGCCATCCTCCACACGCGGGATCTCGAGATGGTCTGGGTGGAGACTTCCTCTCCAAACCGAAGGATGTGACACAACAGAACCTGGGTCAGCTGCAAGTAAAAGTACCCAGTTCGCAGGATAGTGTGTGCCGCTTGGAAACGGCAAATGCTAAAGTAGAGATAAGTGATTAACTGTCCTATATAAGCGCACAATGTGTTTACATGGACGGCATGAAACTCAAAGCAATAAGGTGACCAAAGACCAAAAGGAGTTTGGAAACGGCTCAACCATGATGATATCCTCACCCCAAAAAGCTCTTCAAAAGCCAGCTTCTGTACGGATCGAGCTTAAATTTCTAGCACTGAAAACTATTTCTTCCTTTTACCTTGATTATAATGGCCCATCCGACCATTTTCCTGCCCGGAGCAGCAACCCATACCCGGTATTTCAGGGGAAGATAAAGACAAGGAAAGCCCACCACTGTCTGTCCCAGCCAACTGCGCAAAATTGCTCACAGCAGAGAAAATTCCTGCAATAATCGCTGAATGCCCTGGAAGTTAACACGAGCTTTGATTAATATTATTAGCTCAGCTTGCGCACAGGCACTTCCAAGAGCCAGCCATAACATCTGGAAGAGCTGGGTGGCTACTGCGAAGAAATATTTGCAAACATTCATTGGAACATGAAAGTGAATTAAGTCCGGCCATTTTCACAGCTCTTACATGCTTGTGTTCAGCCAATATTCCAGCAAGTTTGTTTATTGCAGTTTAAACTGTATGGTTTAGGTAAATATTTTGAGCTATTCCCTGAATAGTTTGGTAACATTCATCAGTTATAACAACATACAAAAGCAACTGTAAGAATTGTTATCAAGCAGTTGGGACAAAAAACGCTGGGCTGCTCTCCTGTACAGAGGCAGATGCACACACAGACAGCTTCACACCCCAAAAGACTATAAAAGCTTTCCTTTTTTAAAGAAATAATATTAAAGTTTGCTTTTAGCCAAAAGCTCCACATTAAGCTTTTGAACAGGCTTTACCCAAACGAACATATTTCAATTGTTAAGACCCAAACAAACGAGCGAAGAGAGAGAAACGCGGGGCTCGTGGGAGACCCCCCCAGCCCCTCTCCCGTACCCCGTACCCTCTGCTCTGACCATGCACATTTAGGAAGCTGCTCTTCCGTTCTGCTCTACTTTGCAAAGGCACGCACGCCTTCAGAAAATGAAAGGTTGCTGTTCGTTTGTGTACCCAGCCTGAGTGGCAGCAGGGTGACTACGGCAGGAGCCTGGCCAGCCCTCGGCAGCCCGCAGCGGGGACACCGGGAGGAGACCAGGAGTTCAGTTCTGCTCCACCAAAAAATTCAACACACACACTACAGATCGCTTTTTCACATCAGCCCAGGAAAAACACATTTCTCTCCAGTGAGATTATATCCTGACACCCTCCTCGCTCCCAAAGACACCATATATACACACTTTCATTCCCTCCAGCTTCCTTCTCGCTCCTTCTTTTTCCTTATCCCACATTAAGCTCCTCTGTAAAGCCTCTTCCCTCATGCAGCATCTCCTTATGCATTTTCAAAAAATAAACATGTACTCTTAACTCTGACGACCCCACCAAGCACTATGCAAACCCAGATGTGCCCCTATTTTTAGGTAAGCTAATCCCATTAAAAAGGACTTCACCTGCAACGCTAGCACGCATTACATGCATCGTCTCGTGAGAGAGATTAATTGAGGGAGGGATGGTGTGTAGTCAAGGCAACCGTGGATGCTACACAGAGGCACCGGGAGTTTATGCTGCTCTTCAGGTGCCGCTCATGCCATTCCTCGCATTTTTGCCAAAACCACCGCCAACAAAAGGAATGGGAGGCAGCGACAAGCAGGAGCGAGAGCGCAGCCACAGTCTGGCAGGGGTCTGGTTGGGAATGGGTTCCACTCCACATTTCAGCGTTCCTGCGAGATTGAAGTGACAAACAGGAGGTGAAGATCCCTGGAACGGCTCCTTGCCCCAGGGCTCGTCCCTTACACTTCTTCACCGGCTCTGACAAAGCTCCAGCCGCCCGCGCTGCCCAGGGTCCGGCCGCCCGGCACAGCACGGCCCCGCCGCCGCCGCCCTCGATGGCCAGCCGAGCGTGAAGACCCTGGATTGCTACTGATCTTGTTAAGGCTAGATCAGAGGATTTGTCCAAAACCACTATATTCCCTGGTCAGAGATCAGTTTCCCCTCTACCATCTGATAACCACTCTTAAAGGATGCGTTAATAAGCTTCTGTTCACTCTGCGCTGGTTAAGCAGAGGCCGAGCTACCATAAGAGAGAATAGATTTGAGTAATAATCTCTTATGAGGCAGCAAACCTACATATAGTGTTTAAAATTATTCCCTTAGGACAAGATGTTTTTCACCAAATCTCCCACATGACAGTTTGACATATTGGTTCAGGCACATAGCTCTGCATTTGTACACACTACAGAATCATCTTTTTCAGTTTTCAAGAAAAATAAGGTCTGAAAACATTTCATGTTTCCCTGCACACTGGACTTAGTCTCCACAGATTAATTTACTCCTAAAATTGTATTTTTAAACACAACAAGTTCATTTGTGTTGATAAACAAATGAGCCATCTCCTCCCTCACCGAGGCACCACGGACAAAGGCATGTTCTTCACCCTGCAGTACAAGTAAGCAAATGTTTTACACAAACATGGTACCTGCCACTTGCTTTCTCCCTAAAACTTGCACCACTTTCGGTTTTCTTCACCTCTGGCAACCCGTACCCTGCTTTGGGCTGGATTTGTCTCTTCTACTTTAAATGCCCCGGGGCGAAGGCTGTCCCTGGCTTTGGACTGGGCAGCACCAGGCACTCTGCTGGTGCTCAGTGAAAAGCCCCATCTGCTCCATGACTGAGACCTTCTTCTTACTCTGATTTTACTTCAATTTTTTTGTGTAACTCATGCAATTTTTAAAGCCTATAAAATGCTTAAAGAAGCCATCTGCCTCAATATGAACAAAATTAAAGGAAAAGTCAGAAGTGTCCGTGGTTATGAAGTGCTGGCACCAAGGACTCCTAATGACGAGCACAGCCGAAACGGGGACCAGGCGATTCTCCTCGTTGCTGACCAGGAGTGCTGTGTAGAGATACCCCAATTCCAGGGTATCAACATCTCACTCATTAACAATTCAAGAAGTCATTTGGCTTGGTCAGCCCATAGATTTATTGCCAAGACCCATCCAGCTGAGCTGTACCGTGAAGGCCTTTCTCACAAAGAAGGGAAGGTTCTTCAGTTGAAAGCATGCGCACAGCACCGAGCACTGTCCCACACCACTAATATATCCCGCAAGCCAGGATTAAAGCTGTATACGGACAGGACACCACTCACCTGAAGGCAGGGCAAGGCAGGTTCCCCAAACTCAGCCCATTTACCCTTAACGTTGAGTGGTGCCCACTCCTCCATCAGCCCATCAGGTCTGGCAACGTCCCCTGATCCTCAAAGCCTCTTCCTGCGCAGACAGCGTGATTAATTGGAGGTGCCTGCGACTCTAAAGGGAGCGTGTATCAGCCCATGCTGCAAAGATGTTTATTTTGCTTTCCGTGGTCTCGGAGTTGGCATGGAGCTCCACCGGCACTCGCTCCTCGCACAGAATTTAGATAACAGGAGACACAAAGTGCTTGCTGCGAATACGGTTTTTTTTTTTCCTCCCTTGACCTCTTTTCATGCTCCTTTTTCACCAGGAGCAATGGAAGGACGTGCATGCCACGACAGGGAGGCTGCCCAAACCAACGGCAGCGTTAAGGGGTTGTTGTTACGGCTGTAGGGCTACAGTCAGACCGCAGTGTCCTACCCTACAGCTCCGGCAGCAAGCGGGGGCGGATATCACTTGAGGACAAACTCAGACTGTTAGCCACACGCCCGTGTCTGAAGAAACTGTTGAAAACACCGTTAAGTAGGAAAAATGCTAACCCTATCAGTGGAAAAGGCGGCAGTCATCTCACACGTAGCATGACCTTGAAGATGCAGAATGAACGATGTGTGGATGAGGAGAAAGACATTGCTATTTTAAAAAATGTATTCCCTCCACCCTGCCGGGAGGAGACGAGAAAGGGGGAACACACAGTTCCCCAATTTGCTGCCCACTGCCCTGCAGGAGAGCAACACACATCCATGGTTTTACAGGAAAGCGTGAAACTGCCTACACCTATTTATTTCTCTGGAAGCTACTGTTAAATTACTGCTTTCCAACTCTACGACTCTCTGAGAAGAAACATAAGCCCTGTGTCTCAGGGGGAAGCCAGAAGCTCCGTACCTTGGGATAGCATCCACTCCTGTGCCCTGCTACAGCCATGGGGACAACGGACTGTTTTTAACTCACATCCTTCCTCTCTTTCGGCTCCCTCCAGTTCCTCTTTTCGGTTTAACACATTAACTCTCAGGCTGGCTTTACTGCAAAATACGCAAACCGCAGAGGGGAGTTCTGCCTTGCCCCCCTTGTGAAGAGGCTGATGTTGGGGTTTTGGTTCTCACATAATATAAGACCATTCTTGCAAACCAGGTCCCATCACAACGACAGCGCTGCAGTGCTGCTTTCTGCTAGTCTGGTCCTGCCTTCTCCCGCACAGAGACACCATGGCTCGTATGTAACAGCCCCTGAAAGCTGAGCTACTGATGGCCAAACTTTCAACCATGGTCTAAGCCAACCCAACCCAAGCGCACAGCTCTGAACCACCGGTCAGGCTCCCCAGTGCCATCACCACGACCATACTCTCCTAAGCTCTGCACGGCGTGAGAAGCTACCACCCTGCCCAAATGAGGAAAAACGGCTTTAAAAATCAAACCAAACCAACTGCCATCAACAGTCAAACCACTTCTGGATGCTTCCAAGAGAAAACAAACAGGAGTCCAGCAACTACACCCATCCCAGCACAGCCAACTGAACACTCCCGATGCTCATACGCTGCCACCCGGGACCAGTGAATCCTCTGGGAGCCCCAAGTTATTTTGGGGGGCCTGTCCTCACTCTGCAAAACAACCCAAGTTCTTCTTGTGCTCATCTCAGAAAGGAGTTAACTGCCTAAATGCTGCCCATCGGCTCCGTCAGATTTACACTCGGACCCAGTGTTGGGACAAACGGCTTCTCCTAACCCTCCCTCCAAAGGACTGCAGTGGTCTCAGCCATGTCCCTACCTCTGCATCCAGCACATAACGTGAAAAGGAGAACTCCACAGTAGGAGTGAATATTGGCTGACTGATGCCATGTTTTCTCTGCTGTTGGCGTACATCATTCACTTGCACTAACTAAATGCTTTGAGCCTATTTTCACCGATGGTAACAACCCACACATCCGTGATGAGTAAGGACATGCTGGGCTTTGCACCCAATACTTTCAAATTTATTTCACATGCACGCAAATGATCACATGGCACCTTTACGCAAAACTCCAGCCCATGTGAAATCCATCTCTCAACAGCCAGAATGCGCGAGCAAATAAAAGGTTTTTCATAAAATCCAAAGTGGAATTTTCTGCCCGCACGGAAGTCATATGAAGTTGTTCAATCTGCCCTCATTTAACTAAAACCAGTTCTCGGACACTGTCTAGTATTATTTCAGGACAGGCCAAACTTGAAAAAAGATGCTACTTAAATGTTCTGCATTAAATTGCCACCTTGACATTTAAGAAAGAGCTAAGCCCATTACCAGTGACTAATGCCCTCCACGTCCCCGCTGGCCTCACAGACCTGCCCTTTCCCACAGGCACCACACAAGTGGCCACCACTGGTCCGTGCTCCCAAAAGCTTGCTGTCAGCCTCCAACAGTGTCAGACCGTCTTCAGACAGTGTCCAGGGCTACCAGGTTTATTGATCGGAACCTTTTAATGCACGGTACATACTGAAAAATGGCTCGAACTGGCCTGAGCTTGGCTCTGCCTCTGCACCATCGCCACCACTTGACTCTTCGCCAGGGGATGGTGCCCAAAAGAGCAATTATTTACTTCACCCGTCAATTCACTCTCTAACCCGTCAGATCATTTTAGTAAGTTTTGCTGCTGCTCATTTCTTCTTGAGGACACACGGGTCAAAAGTACCAGTATCACCCTCAGCCTAATGCGAGTCTCAGCGCACAGAGCAGGCCTCCAAAAATAGCATGAAAATGCCCACTCACACTGGCAAGGGAAGTGGGTGTATTAATGGAGTTTGTAAAGGCAATGAATAGATGGTGATTATGCACAGAGCGCAACAGAGGAGGAAACATATAAATTCCAGCTTTCTCTCGTCAGATTTGTGCAAGAGCTTCTACATAATTGCTGGGGAAAAAATAGAAATGACAACAATAAGTAGGATATTTAAGCCCTGCATATTATACATGGAAATCTCTATTTTCCTTAAATGAAGTGAAAACAGAATGAAAGAAGAAGATTCTCTTCAAAGAACTTTGTTTGCGGTCGCTTAGTTTCAGGATGCAAATTAAATGAGTACTTGTTAGCCAAGTGTAAAAAAGGGAATTTGTCTCTGAAATATTATCAGTCTCTTGTGAGGCAAAGACTTGGATACAGCTGGCCAAAGACTTTTATGTGTTTAGCCGCCTTGTTCCCAAAGAAATCAACAGGAGCCATGTCCTCATATCCCAAAGCCAGATCTGCGTCCAGCCTGAGTGCCAGGGTTGGGGACGGAGGGTCCTGTGGCCACCCATCCCTCCGTCCCTCCCGCCTCCTCCCCAGCTCTGCCTGCAGCTCCTGGAGGTGCTTCTGCCCGATCTATAACTCACAATTACGAGAGACCGTAATACAAAACTGCCACAGGCAAAGTCAATCTCTCCCAAGGGCCTCACACATCTGAGGCTCTTGCACACCAAGAAATGGCGATCTTGTGCATTAACGCTCTGGGTTAAACCACACGAGTTCAAGGATATTTGTGAAAATACAACGGGCGTTTACCAAAGGCCAACCGTACGTGAGAAGAAACAGCATCCAGGATCTTTAGCTCTTTTATCTCATTTATTTATAGCATTACCTCGACATACATCCCATTCCTCTTTAGGATACCTTCAGATGCAGTTTGGTGTCTCAGAAGTAGCGGCTTGTATGAGGGGACCTTGGGAAACAGCCTCCCTGAAATCAAAAGGAGCTCAAACAATTTCACCGCTCACAGAGTAAGAGAAAAGCGAGAGCCGAGACCCCAGAACAAAGCTGGGTCTCACCAAGGCACCTGCAGAGCCGCGGCTCAGAGATGGACACCCTTCGGCCCACTCTGTGCCAAGGAACACAGAAGGTAGAGCCGTGACGCTCCAGAAATGATGGTTTTCAAGTCCCTAGTAATTCATGGACAATCTCTAAACAGTCTATGGAAAGTAACTTAAGCAGAATTGTCAGGAAGCCTCAGTTTGTTAAAGGGTCAAAATCTCTGCTGAAAAACATTAACTAGATTGCAAATCAGACTAATATCTGATGCTATCAACCCAAAATGCACTTTCTGGGTAAATTCTTGCTAAGTCTTTTCTGCTATAGAAAAATCCCAGATTCTGGTATACCCCATATTTTGGCTACAGAAAGATGGAAATGCTGTTGCCATATAATGGATTTGGCACATTCAGAAACATCCCATAAAGCAGCAGAAAGGTGTGGCGATTCAGCTGGGGGTCAGAAATCTGATGGTGGACCAAGGTTTGTTTGAACGGCATGTTTTAAAATTAAATCTATCTGAAGGAAAAGCAAAATAATCATCAGACAGAAGACATACACAACCATGGGAAGGAGGAATGGCAGCAAGGGAGATTCACCTTAAAAAAAAAAAAAAAACACACAAAGAAACCTGGCTTTCTTAGGTACGTCTGTAAGTGCCACTATTAGGATAAGAAAAATATAAGCTCATCTTTTTCTTCCAATTGTCACATCACTGTGGAGAGTCTTCACAAAATTCTCAGAATAGCAACGAATCAGGAACAAACAGCTGTTCAAGCAAGAAAGTCATGGGTAGACAGACTTTCACTGCTTCAACGAAAAATTAACTCTAAAAGTTTCACAGGCCAGTAAATCAACACAATGGGCCAGCACAACGCAGGACGCACAGTCTCATCTTCAAACCCAAAGCTGAAATATGGGCCTGTGTTCCCTTCCTTGCTATGTGCTCACGTGATTTATGACCCACAACAATTTCAATATCCCTGGATAATTAAAAATGGGCAGACAATTAGCTCGCCCCGCTACACTGGCAGTTGGGTGGGCTCTGCCCTACGGCACTCGGTGAGAGGACGCCCAGAAGGGACAGCTTCCCCTGGCAAGGGCAGAGGAGCAGCAGGGAGAGGGCACGGGGCTGAGCAGCGCTGGAGAACCGAAGTGCCGGCAGACAGGAGCTGAGCGTGTTCCTGGGGACCTCACTGTGGTGGGGACTCTGCATAGAGCAAACCACGAGGGACTGGAGTTCATTCCTGTCCCATACGCAACTATAGCTCTGTGTGGACCTGTTGGAGCAGGTCCAGAGGAGGCCCCGGAGACGCTGGGAGGGCTGGAGCCCCTCTGCTGGGAGGCCAGGCTGAGAGAGCTGGGGGGGTTCAGCCTGGAGAAGAGAAGGCTCCGGGGAGACCTTGGAGCCCCTTCCAGTCCCTAAAGGGGCTCCAGGAGAGATGGGGAGGGACTCTGGATCAGGGAGGGGAGCAATAGGACAAGGGGTAATGGTTTTAAACTGAAAGAGGAGAGTTTTAGATAAATCTTTACTCTGAAGGTGGTGAGCCCCTGGCCCAGGCTGCCCAGAGAAGCTGTGGCTGCCCCATCCCTGGAGGGGTTCAAGGCCAGGCTGGACGGGGCTTGGAGCAACCTGGGCTGGTGGGAGGTGTCCCTGCCCAGGGCAGGGGGTGGCACTGGGTGGGCTTTGAGGTCCCTTCCAACCTAAACCATTCTATGATTGTATACAGCTGTTTGTGACAACTGCTCTTAACCTGGTTTAGATTCTGTCAGTGCAGAAGCACAGAGCGTTCTACTAGAAGGGCAGGTCCCTTTGATCACCTGGCTCCGCAGAGAAAGGTCTCCAGAGACAGCGATGCCCTCTCTGCCACACCACTTTCCATGAGCAAAGTTAACGGGGAGTAGTGGAGGAAGGTGAGTTTAAAGCGAATGCAGCATGCACGTAGCACTAAGCGACGCACAGAGAAAACAGGGGGTTCCTCACCTCCCCCAGACCCAGTCCCGTGGGGCACAGCACGAGGGGTGACAGCGCACTCACCCCCCTGCCCCAATGCACTGTCAATGTGGCAGGGCCCTTCGGAGGGGAACGTTGGTGCAAACGGTCTCATCCTTCCGGACACAGACAACACCATTCCTTAACTCACGTGAGTTACAAAGCAGAACAGTGTTGTGGGGTGAGTGATTAGGCAACAGCTAATCAACCTTCCCACGCACGTGGTCTGCAAGACCTTCAAAGCTTACGGACACGTCCATAAAACCAGAAACAAAGCAGCGAGACCGAGACACCTTTGTGAAATGACTTTCTTTGCAAACACAACCCCAGCACCCATGTCACCTCGTGCCCCCACCCATCCGGGCCCTGAAAAGAGACCCGTTAGCTCTACGTGTCCAGTTCCACACAAACACCTCACTACCAAAATAAAGCCAAATGCGAAGAAGCCACCACGCGACAGGGTAAGGCCTGCCTTATAATCGCCACCTGCAACTGTCCCAAGCAGGGCAGCGTTTGAACATTGAGCTCTGTCAAACCAGGCAAGACTAGGCTCTTCAGCACCCGCTTCACTGCCCTGACACAAATGCAAAGGCGGCACCAAACAAACAAAATCCTCCACCCCAGGCTGAATCATCCTTTTCATTCGCACAGGTGCGGCCAGATGCAGGTAGCACAGCTTGAGTCATACAACCAAAACACTCACCGGACCCCGGCTACCGTGTCAGCATCAGCCAGGGCTGCTGTGCATGTAAACCACCACACCACACACATCTTCAAGCCTGTGAGACACTGAGTCAACAGGCCCAAGATCAAAACTGGTTATTCTGAAGTCAAGGGCATTCAGACTGGTCTTTATGTGTCTTCTGAGTGGCAAACCCCAAGTCACGCTCAAAAACGTGTCTCCAAACACCAGCATTGCGCCCTTTGTGGGTGAACACTTTGTTTACTGGAAAACGTGCTGAGAAATGCAGGTATCCATGAGAGCATCGCAACAAAGCATGCTATCCTCCATCCTCAGAGGTTTGGATCCATGGAGCCTCATCCTCCAGCTGCACAGCTGCCAAGGCAGATGAAATGTTGGGCCTGCTGGGCTTAGATAAGAGGGTGAGGGAAATGACAGCGGTAGCACCCATGACCATCGGGACCGCAAGGACATATGCAGGAACAGAGACTAAACTCGGTCTTAACGTACCCACCTTGCCTCCAGTCCTCCAGGTCTTCTTGAGCAGAAGGCAGCTCTGCTGAAAGAGTTAATCTCGCCTGGAACAAACATGTCTCTGATTTCTCAGAAAGTCAGAGGCTGCAGCAGAGCTGGGCTGCCTGCTCCCTGCCTGCCCTGCCTGCAGCCTGACCCCTGACATTTCCACTCCGCTTCTCCCTGGCATGGAAAACTTAACCGTACACAAACAAACAGGTTGGGAGGACAGATAAATGGAAGACGGAGGAGGGGAAAGGGAAGATTTCTCAGATTTCTTGTAATGGCCCTGATTAAATAATAGCAGCCACCACCAGACGTGGGTGAGGGGCTGGCGTTTATCAGTAAACCCTGAAGTCTACAGCAAGACATCTCTGTTTAATTAATCCTGAAAGGGTCCCTTCCCCCTTCTACTTCCCAGGGAGGTTTTCAGGATCCGCAAGTTTAAAGACACAGCAAGTCCTTTTTAGCTCTTTTCCTTACACAAGGGCAGAAAGAGCCTATTTAGAACCACAGCCAGGATTTACAAACTCTATGGCAAAGACTTCCATCACATGAAGCCACGCAGGCAACCCCCACCGAGAGGGTAGCTTTGATTTAGTCGTACTTAACCCCCTGGAGCAATATACCCATCCAGTAATGCAGTTTTACAACAACGCGCTGGCAGCGTGCACACACATAACCGTAACCAGATAGGAGGCTGCAGTTTTTACCTGGGCTCGGGGGTCTCCTGCCATTCTTAAAGAAAACCCATTTTCCAAGGGATAAAGCTGTTCAGTGCCTAATGCAGTTCTACCGACCCCCATTTTTGTCTAATTTTACCATTACTCTGGTGGCATCAACATCATTCAGTGATGGAGGAGATTGCACATACACACAGAACAAGACAATTGCAAATGCTTTTGCCCCTGGGCTTGTACTTAGCTCGGGGAGGCTTGGGAGGACCTTCCAAGGCACCTTCCATTTCATAAGGTCCCCTGCCCTTTGATCCAAGGTGAACATCAAACTAGTGCAGAGCACCACAATTTAAGCCATCGACCATGAGCAGCCACAAAGTTGGCACGTCTCTCCACATCAATCCCACCCTCCGCAGCAGTGGGAGAGGAGCTCCACTTTCAGGGCACCTCCATCCCACCACCACGCTTGGAGAACCACAACATGCCAATGAGCACCTATCACCAGCAGCGACGGTAACTCTTGTCCCTGGAAAATAGGCAGACCACCAGTACATGTTGTATAAACCAGAGAACGGCTTCTAATGGAAGTGGCCTCAGTAAGCGCTTGCCAAGGCTTTGAACCAGTCCTCAAAGGAGAGCAGGGCAGGGAGGGTCTGGCAGCAGAGTGCTCAGTCCCCGAGGTCAGACAGTCATCTTAAACACAGATGATTAAAAACAACCAACCCCCCCCCCAACCAACCAACTGACTGACCTCCCTCCAATC
>VYZM01020350.1:63338-80490 GCA_013398915.1 Dromas ardeola
CCCGCTGGAAGGCTGTGCTGGCCCCCCCAGCTCCCACACAGCCACCTCCTCGCTCAGGAGCCGGCCAGGAGCAGGGATGCTGAGCAGCGGAGTCAGTCGACAGAACGGCATCACTAACACAGCACCAGACCACTCATTTTTACAAACGGTTTTTAGTTTTCATACATGTTTTTTAAAAGCTGGCCATGAGACTTCATCCTCTCCTCTCTTTTCCTCAGCAACCATAAAAATGAGTGTTAATGCTTATTTAATCACTTATCTCCCCCCATTTTCTTTTCCAGCATTTCTTTTCTAAAGCTTACCCAGCTTCAGAGAATAGGGACACACAAAATGGAAAAATCTAGTTTTTCACACTCTTTTTTTGGTAAAAGAATAAGCATTATTTAATTTTCTAAACCCCCTTTTCCATTATCTTTTTTTTTTTCCCCAAACCTTGTCTAAAGCTGAGTAAACTGGTGGTAGAATTACAGAAATTTATTCTTTTTGTGTGGTGTAAGTTGCAAAAACAGCAAATAAAAAAGTGGAAGGAAATCTCTGAAATAATAATTTCTGGTGCAATCAAAAGCAAAAAGAAGAGGAGGGGAAAAAGGCGAATTTTGAAAGTTTAAGTTCAAATTGTAAGAGAAAGCTGTATTTGACATCAGATTTATAAAATTCCCAGGAAAATAAAAAGTCAAAACCAGTTATTTTCTTGAAGATCTATATTCTTAAATACCTGTTTTCAACATAGTCTCTTTTTTAAAAGAAGTACTGGGACGGGGGATGAACTGTGATGAACCGAAAAATGTCTCTGTCTACCAAAAAAAAATAATTCATTATGCAATGACAAGAGACAATCCAGTATATAATCAAAGACAGAATCCTGACATGTTCAAAAAGAAAATTACTGTAACAGCAGTGACTTTGAAGATGAGAAGGGTTTTTTTTGATGGAAACAATGGCCATCAAGATTTTTACTGTAGCAACTGATGCTTAAATGCACAACTTAGTATGCCGCGTGCCTGCCAGGTACGCTTAGCACCAACAGCCAAAAAAATAGAAAAAAAATAAAATAGTGATGCATAAGAAATTCATACCTAGAGTGGAATCAAGCAGCACTCTTTGAAAGGTTAACCATTCACACACTCCTGATGGCAGGCACCCTCGTCCCAGCCCATGAAACAGCCAAGGTAGAAGTCCGAGAGCAGCCCAGTTTGGCTAGTTGTATTGCCTTTTCCTTCCCAGGCACCGAGTTTCAAATTTCCTAATAATAAGATGTCTGCACAAGACCTAGACACCCAGGTTTAGTGGTATCTTTCCACCCGAAGAGCAGGGGGAGAGCCAGTTCTGCTCGGTGACGTCTCCCGCCCGGCAGGTGACAACGGAGACCTCTGTGTCCGCCCGCGGTCCTGCCCTGCGGGGCCTCGCCATTCGTCGGGGTGGCAGCGCACTGCTGAGTTATAACAAAATCGAGCGCTCGCTGTAACGCTACACACGACACCGCGCATCCTCAAGTACCACAACCGAGAAAGCAGACTGTAACTATTCAGAAACGTTTGCCTTCCAGAGTCACTTTTAGCAATCATTTTTGTGGGCTTTTTTTTTAAGTTCCTTTCACACAAAAACTGAAGAACCAACATCCCATTAATACAAAACTTGCAAGTTGCAAAGAACGACACTGAAATATTTAAATTTTCAGCATTTCCTTCCAGGGAATTGCATATTTGGCTATAAAGTCGTGATTTGCAATCTTCACTGAACTACTGTGATTCATAAAAAATGAATCACAAAAGGGAAATTTTGTGACTGAATAAATAGTTATTATGTAACCCATCTAACGAGGAGTATAGTATTTTTCTCTTCTTTGATTGGGAGACTATCGAAAGACGACTGTAAGTAGTCAAAGCCTCCCTGACTATAAATAACCCTTTCAAAAACAGAATTTGGATTAAGCTCAGTGTTAGTTGGGAGTAAGAGCCGGGAAGAAAACAAAGGGACGCCAAGTCTCTCAAGTAAGGTATCGGCCCAAGGGGAAAGTCACAAATGTGGACGAACTGGTCGCTCTTTGCTGTGGGAGCCTGAGAACACATTTTGAATAACAAATCGCAGAACTTTGTCATCCAATTCCCAGTAATTTGTAAATCGGTGGGGAGGGGGAATCTACTGAAGCCTTGTTTTTTGTTCGGTTGGTTCCTTGCAAACGCTGTTGAGGAAACAGGGACCGGGCAGAGCCCGACCCAGCGTGTGCCCACCCTCCGCTGGCACCCGCACGAGGCTGCCGGGCCACCTGCCGAGGACTGTCCTTGCCCCGCAGCACACAGAGCTACTACCTATGGAGTATGAAAAAAGACACGTGGTTTTGAATGGATCTCTGCTGTCCTCCCAAATGGAAAAAGTCTGTCGGAACACAAGATGCCTCTGCCCCGGCCTGAACCTCCCTGTCCTGCCCACCACCTTTGGCTTGTCTGGGCACTAAATCACCCCGGTGACCAGTGTCTAAGCTGATTTCAAGAGTATTTACTCAGCAGCTCCTCCCCAACCTTCCAAACAAACTAACAGATGTGGACGGTCACAAACGCCGTCTCCTGTACCCGACCCTGCCCACGTTAAGGCAGCAGCAATACAATACTGCCCGGGCTGCGGTTACGCAGTGGGGCAGGAGCAGACCCTTTGAACACAGGCTGGGAAGCCACATCTGGGTTAAAAACAAAAAAAAGACATTAAAACCCAAACGCAAGACACCTGCAATAGGCCCACTAGATTTTCAGTTCAGCTAAGGTATCCAAAAAATACATTTTCAGACATAATTACGGAGACGAGTTCCAGAGCGCCGTGACACGCATCAGAACTGCTCTGACAAAGCAAGGCCTTACGTTTCTCCTGCATTTCCCATTTTGGGGGATAACCCAAGCGCAGAGTCCCTGGAAGAGTAGTTTATCACAAAAATGATGCACAAGGCTGCTCAATGCTGCTGCCATAGGAGATTTTTATTTTGAACAGTGAACCTTTGAGTTGTATCAACTCCTATCCCTGCCTCCATTGTTACAAGTATTGCTTATACATGGGAACCATTTTACTAATACTATGAAAAGACCAAACAATTTATTTAATAAAAGCATTTTCCCCACTGCAACTCAGCAGTGAATAACTGCTTAAAGCAGGAATCTTTCCATTAGCCCTATTCCTACAGTAGAGTTTTGTTCCTACCTTTGTATTAAAACCCTTTTATTAAAAAGGAAACTGTTAAAAAGCCTGAATATACATTTTGGTTTTCTGTTGCCTGAGACTGGCTGTTTATGACTAGGGCACACTTGCTGGCGAGGACGGGCTGCAATAACCCCCGTACGCTCGCCTGGCTCAAGAAAGACCAGCATCGCTGCTCATGGAGCCGCTCCGGCTCCGCAGGGAGAGGCTGCCAGGAGGAAGGAAAAACACCTCGGCTCTCGTACACATCGCTGAATGACCCGCGGCCACACGGAGCCACCCATGGCCACACGGAGCCAGTGACGGCCACCGCTGGGGCATGTTTGGGGTGTTGTCTGGCACACCAAGTCTTCCAAGGGCCATCTCCACTTCGGTTCCACTACCATCACAGAAGATTCCTCCTCCTTTTTTTCATTAGGCATTGATTTACTTTCTAGAGAAAAGGCACGTATTAAAAAGAATGCTAGTGTGTTTTTGCACGCGGCTGCACGGTGCCGCCAGGTGACACCGCGCTCAGGCTCACCACCTCTGCTCCAGATGTGCCACCACGCACCCGCGCCGGGGCCACGCAGGCAAAGGCCATGACGGGCTTGGCCATTCTCTCTTTTGGAGTATTTCTGGCAAAAATGACCTGGTAAGTGACATACTCCTGTCTCTATTGCGTGGTGGCCACTGGCCGAGTAGCAGAGCCAGTGAGAGCACAGCTGGCGTGCACACCACGCACCATCAGAAATCCAGATGTGAAGCCACACGGATAAGAAGCGCACCCTGCGAAGGGACGGAGAGCCAAACTGTGGCACTGACCTTCAAACCCAACATCTATGTTCCATAAAGTACCCAGATAGCCCACAGTAGTCGTTCCAGTGAGATTTAACTAAAGGGAGGGAAGCACTGAGGATGAAGATAGATCAATTTTGCTTTAAAACTTTAAATGAAATACTCCTGTTTTGGAAAGAATTTCATTAAGGTGAAAATATAATAAAGAAGTACCCATTTAGGAAGAATGTGCTATTAATTCTTAGCAGTGTATGTGGAAGGGAAAATTGCATTTTTATCTAAATGGTTTTTTCTGCATAACCCATTTACAGTGTTCTTTTACAGCTCAGTAATGGGAACTTTTCACATTTCTATTTGGGCCAGAGCACTGTGGAAGGCAGGAGCAGCCTTCAGGAGCATTTCAAATATAACCCCTTAAAACAGATTCCAAGAGAAGCTCCACAAAGCTCCACAAAAAGGAGGAGAAAGGCAAGTACAGTGCATCTTAAAAGATGGTAGGAAAAGGCAAGGGAAAAAAAGGTCCATCTCAAGGATGTAAGCCAGATTTTTGAGGGGGAGAGGAAAAAGGATGTGTTTTAGGTTTTTTTTTTTCCTAAGGGATAAGAAAAGGTTTGGTCTTCCTCTTCTTCCTTGTGTGAAGCAGAAACAGCTCCTCTTCAACATAGCACACGCTCCCAATTGCACACAAGGAGCAAAATGGTGCCGCGTTAGCACTTTGAAAAACTGTACAGGGATAGTCCCAGCTATAACAGTTACTATTACATACAATGAAAAAAAATGTAGGCTATGAAAAACTATTTTTATCATCATAAACAAAAGCTCATTTCTCACTACAAATAGTTTCATACCATGTGAAACTGAATATAATCTAAACAATAATTTCAATGACACTATGATCCAAGCCTGCCTGATATATTGCCATCAGGCAAAAAGAATAAAGTCAAGTGAAAGCCAAAGCAGAGTCGGAACTGACTGAACTGTGTCTTACCAGGTTTGCTTTATCTAGTACAATAAAGGCAAAGAAAGTCAAAGTTTTTAATGTTCTAAATTTTATCATCAAATAAGTAAAAAAAATCAAAAAAAGTAAACACAAGCCAAAATAGTATACTGCTCTGGTGTTTAACAAATCAATCAACTGATTCTCCAAGTGACGTAGCAGGGCTCACAAAAGAAGTTAAAGCTGTATATTTTCTAAGCATTGTTCATTTTACATTCTTCACATCTTTCTTTTTTTTTTTTTTCCTGTGTGGGCTTTTATTAGCTTACTTCTCAAAATTGGTATAACAAAAAATTTTATCTTTCAAAACAGATGTATAAAAGTGCAGCAGTTATGGAAATACAATTGGACAAAGAATAGTTTTTATTCCCTTTACCTAGCCCTACTCCTCACTGCAAAGCAGTAATTACAGGAATCTACTTCTGTTTTAAGCTTTACAGTAAGCTCTTTCCAAATTTAAGGCCAGCAACCAACCCTTCATTATGCTTAATAGGTAGACATAAAAACGTAATTGTATCACAATCTCTCCAACTGCATGTTTCTCCAGCTCCTGAAGCTCACACTTGTCTGATGCAAGGAAGAGATTTTTAATCCATTCTTTTCTGTAACTGAACTATTTCAGCCCCATTGGCACAAACCACTCTAGAAAAAAACTACGCAAAATACGAGAGGATTTGGGTAACTCTGTGGAGTAGAACTTCACTGCTTTGTTAAAAACTCCACGTTTCCAAAGCGGCGTGTGTCAGCCCCTGGCAGCCAGACCCCTCCGTCGCACCAGCACCGGGCCTCCAGCCGCAGGTTGGGGAGAGCCCGCACCACGGCAAGGGGAGCCCGGGGCACCCGGGAACCCGGCGGGGGCACCCAGGAGCCCCGCAGGAGCCCAGGGCACCCGGGAGCCCTGCGGGAGCCAGAAGTCCTCCAGTTCCCGTAAGCATCTCAGCTAAAGTAAGTAAAGTCAGGACGCAATATATTAACTTGATTCACCTACAAGACAAATCACTTTATCATGTAGCATATACTACTACTTTGCACGCACAAAGTTTAAATACTTTTAAGATAAACCAAATAACCAAGGCTACCCCCGAGCTCCCTGTGACAACTGCCCCCGTCCTCCAGCAGAGTTTTAGAGCCTATCTCAATCCATACCCATTTTGCAGACAGCTACAACAAATTAACAGAGGATGGTATGAAACTTCCCATTGATTGCAAATAATAATAATAATAATAATTTAAAAAAAACCCCAACAACAGAAAAACAGAATGAAAAAAATCTTATGCTGTTCTCTCTTTTTTTGGTGATCTGCCTATCTCAGAATAGCTAGTATGAGATTTTAATTATACTTGAAATCGAGTCCTATTTTTTCCTCTGCCTCTAGAACGACAGCGTGGTAAAGAGAGCCCAGGGAGTTGGGATGCTAGCTGTTTCTCCCAGCATAAAAAGAACAGCATGTGCCTATATTTAGAGGTAGAGAAGGGAACTACAGCATCCAGAAAAAAAAAAAAAAAANCAAACAAAAAAAAAAAAAAAAAAAAAAAATCATACTGATTTTATCTTCGAAAAAGCACTTGTGTTTTTGGTTTGTTTAAATCAAGAATGTGTTGCAAGTGTTTGACCCTATATCCAGCAACAATAAAATCTGTTCCATCATAAAATACCAGCTGCTTTGCACTCTGAATGATAATACTATTTTTAAAGTGTTTCAGAATTATTGTCTCATAGATTGTGGTAATTTTTATTACGATTACTGGGGAATTCTTTTTTTTTTTTAAGAATACAATAGGCACATTTATTATTTTCTTGCTTATAAAACTGCATTCGGGATGAAATTTAGGCTACTCTTCAGACCAGCCAAAAAAAGTTTCTCAGCGTAATATTTTGGCACTAATAAAAATTAACAAAACAAATGAGCCAGATCAAAAATACCTGTAACATTAGATGCAAAAAGTTATCTGACTGCACTACATGTCTAAGGGACACCCTGTTTCTAGCAATATTACACCAGGGCAACTCCCAGTTTAAGTCATGCCAGAGTGCTGGGATGGAGCGAATAGCTCAAATCTCGGGGTCACATCCTGGGGGGGGTTGATCCTCCTTCTCCCCTCGCCCGGAGAAGAGGAGAGGGGAAGCCCACCCATGGCGATGCTTCCATCCCCGGGCGTCTGGAGGAGGTGAAAACCCACCTCGTGTCACACTACTTCCACACCATTTTGCTTTCTTTTCCTGTTGCTCAGGCCCGAGAAATTCATTTAGAAATTCACGCACGCGCTGGATCAGAAGTGCCATAACTGGGGTGGGGTTTTTTTGTTTGGCTTTTGGTGGGGTTTTTTTTGTCCAGGAGAGGAGAAACGCTGCAGCGGGGAGGGGGGGTACAGCCACACCATCCCCACCGAACCCACCGGGGGAAGAAGTAACCGCAAAAATGATGCAAAAATGAGATTACCAAGTGGGACAAGCCACTCTCAGCTCTTCGTTCCCACTGCCTAAACGTTTGCTAACCACTGCAGCTGGACCCCCGCTCCCACGCTCCATCCCCGGCATCGTTTGGTCCCAGCACACCAGCCTTCGTTGGGTACCCAAGTGTCCAGACTTGTTCCCAGGCTCCTGGGTACCCAAGCGTCCAGACTTTGTCCCCAGGGTCCCTGCCAGCGCCGGACCCCACCGTGTGCCCCATCAGCACCCTCTNNNGCACCCTCTGCCAAAGCCCTGGCAGCACCGTGGTCGTTCGGCCACGCGGATGCCGGTTTACCGCATCCGCGTGGCCGAACAACGTCTGTTTTATCCCATCTGGAGTGTAAATCTTCAGCAGGAACATCTCCCAGGTTTCTAAAGCACCGTGTCAATTTACAGTGTACGATAATATATGATCTTAAAATAATAAAAAGAATAAAGAGAGTGGGACCCGACTCCGGACTCCACTGCAATGTAAATCAAACGTAAACCCAAGTATCCATAAGCGCAATGGTAATGACTTGAGCGACTGTGCCATCTAGCCAGGAGATGGGAACACTCGCGCAGACGCTCCCTCTCCGCCTGTTTTCACCCGGCAGAACAATTGGAGCATCACCTCCAGCAGTGGATGGGAGGGAACGCTCCGTCCTGGTCCCCAGGGAGCCGGCCCTGCTTGCAATGCATTCGCATCTGTGTCTCTTAGACATCCTTCATCTCCCGCATCCCCTGCTTCCCGTGACTGCTCTTGCCCACGACAAAAAGGCTTTAAAATTAGTCATTACAGAGGAAAACTATACCCACCCTCCCCCCCACCAAAAAAATTAGATCGTTCTAGAAAAGAGATCCTAAAATTCCAACCCAATAATAACCCCAGTCCAGCCTTCATTTCCTATGTTAATAGATCAATTTACATCTTTCTAGCAAAACGGTTTCAGGCTACATTTAAAAAAAAAAAAAAAAAAAAAAAAAAGACATGAAAAAAAGAAAAAGTCATGCCTTTCTTCTTAAACTGCATTTTGAGAGAAGATTAAGAGGAGGAAGGAAGGATATGACTGTTTCCAGGGTTTTTTAGTGTATTTGCTTCACACAGTGAATTAATATTCTCGATTTTAAATCAAGAGTATATTCTTAATTAGGGTATGAAATGTTTTAAAATTTTCTTCACTTTACAAACGGCTGCTTTTTCAATTAACTGTGCTTCCTCAGCCTCAGGATGATCTTTCTATTAGCAATACAAATGCTTTCTAATATTTTGTGAATACTAATTCACAAAATTAATTAAATGCAGACTTAACTCTGAAAATATATATTTTACCACAAAAAAAACATGCTGTCTCCCAACCGCGGACTGATTACAGGCTTTTCTGTGAGTATCGAGTCGTAAAGGCCCAGCAGCGGTCAGAACTGAAGGTAAGAGAGTTAAAAAGAAAAAAAGCAACAACTCACGTTTCCTTATCTCACTTTTTAAATGCTCCGAACAGAGGGAGAAAAGAAAAAAAAGAAGAAAAAAAGATAAATATCCAAAAGTTCAAGCAAACTGGGCATCAGAGCGCGGCTGCAGCACCGTCCCTAGCACAGCGCTCTGCGGGAGAGAACCAGCGTAGGTCTTGGAGCTCACACTCGTGGCGTTTGTGTTTAGATTCAAATAAACTGTATTTATTTTAATGAAAAAAAAAAAAATCTATCAAAACAGCACTTAAACATAACCAGATTTCTGCTTACCAAACCCAAAAAAGGCTTCGTTAGACAAATCTTAAAAGCTAATAAAAATTTAGATGGCGCAGTGTCATGCGCTGCATTTTTTACATTAAAATACTAAACAGACACAAACAGATTTCCTAAAATTGAAAACAAACAGACATAAATTGCACAACTAATGCCTCCCAGCAGAAGTTAAACATGCAGATGAGAAACGGTTCATTCTCAGGAGCTTCCCCTGACTGATACAGATGTGCATCTTGGGGAGTGAAACCGTAAGAGGTGATAAAACACTTATTGTCTAACAGGGGCAAGGCAAAACTTGGAAAAACTTTGTTTAAAAATGGCCAGCTCGGATCAGAGACGGTCCTGTGGGGAAGGGATGTGCTCTAGGTTTGAGGCAGGCATCTCGAAAGGGCACAAGCCCAGAACACACGGCTCCCAAACACAAACACTCTTGCGATAACGCTTGTACTATTACAAAAAATAACTCACATACAGGGGAGAAGACTACTAGAAAAGCAGTAACCACAGTATTTTTTGCACCAGTATATAGATAAAAAGTGCAACACTATGTGAGCACATATCTGGATCATCAAATCTTACAACTTATTCCATCAACCACATATATATGCTTTTTGTCATTTGCCAGGGGATGAGCAGAAGGTGAAGATGTAGCAGAGAGGGCGCTGGGGGGGAGAGGAGGAGAAGGGGTGCCGAGGAGGGGAGTAGCACAGCAGTATCATCTAAGATGTTCTCTTTGAAGTATTAAGAAAGTCAGCTTGTAAAAATTAATGGATTAGACCTCCAGCTGTTCAATTCTCAGCTTTAAATTTAAAAGGTATTTGACTTCGGAACATCGGCACGTAATCCATAAAATACATTTAAATTTGTAAAAAAATAGAATTTTTTTGCATTAAAAAAGGTCACTAATAATTTGTAATGTTTTAACTGCACCAACATAAAAGTTTTTTGCAAAGGAAAAGCTGCCAACTACAAATATCAGTATTTTTACATCAGGTAGTCACGTTATCACGATGTGCAAACTGAGTCTATCTGCAGACTAGCAAAAATTCAGATTTACGTTTTAAAAGTTGAAAAATCTAACCAAGCTCAGGAAAGTCAGGGTGGACCTTGAATTTCCTGGCAGATTCCACAGCTTCACCTCTTTAATTTCCGTAGGGTTCCCCACCCTGTGTCCCCTACCCAAGAACTGATGCTGAGGAAGTGCACAAGCAAGCCACGTTCCAAATATATCTCATTAACGGAAGCTTTCTCTTTTAAAAATTCCCCTCAAATAATCGAAACAACCATAATTCTGTATTTAAAAATAAATAAATATATATCTTAAAAATGTCCTGCAAACTATAAAGGTGTGTTTACAGGTGCAAACTTTGCTCTTCTCAAGGGCTTAGATTTTTCAATGGAAAAACTGGAATAGCGAGCAGCGAGCCGGCTGCTGGCTGGAGCAGTGGCCGCGATGGACAGGCAGGTGCCCAGCGCCTGACGCGCGTCCTCTGTCCCTTCTGCATACGAAACCCTCCAGCCCGAAACACGTCAAGGACCATCTATTTTCTGCTGGTGACAAAACGGGGAAAGATCCCACCAACCCCAGTTTGAGTGGTCTCTTTTGATATTCTCAGTGTGCTCTCGTGTTAATGTCATTAAACTGCTCATGATAGTTCAGTAAATTTAGCATTAAAAAAGCGCATGTGTTAGGCCACCTGAAGATTCATTTCAGAGCTGGCTTTACACTTTCTGTGGATACTCTACTCATGCTTGTATTTAATAGAAATACACAAGAAACCACGGACTAAAAATGCACAGTAATTTGTCTAGTACTAAAATTTTATATGGCCACATAAAGACATTTTGCTGTACCAAAACCTCTCCCTGGTACAGAACACTGCAGAAGCTGGGAGCCAGCTGTTACAAATAAAAGCAGCCTATGTACTTTTAGGTTAGACTTTTGTTTAATGCCTTATCCTTTGCTCTGTACAAGTAACAGCAAACTCTATCTGTAGGTACTGCTGATTAATAACTTTTTTTAGCAAAAAATTATTTACAGTTTTATGGCAGAGCATTCCACTAGGTCATTGGTAAAAAAACAGGTATTGCACATTAAAAATTAAGAGCAGACATGGTGTAATACATCACAGAACAGAATAAATCCATGCTCTCATCTAGGCTCGTATATAAATATTAAGTCTAATTCATTCCTTTTTACATCATACATAAAGATCTGAAGCACATTCACACACCACTTTCAAGAAATATATCCCCCAAAGTCTGTCTCGTGCACTCTCCCACACCAAGCCTGTACAAAACATTCCAGTTAAAACTGACCTCACAGCTAAACGTGCCGTTATAAAATAACCGACTTTGGTAAAAGAAAGCATCCTGACGCAAACCAGATTTGTGATCTGCACTAATTCAAATACAGCAAAACTGTCCACTAAAACGGGCAGAACACGTAAATCTAAAGAGCAAAAATGAATAAGCAGACAGGTAACTGGATGGATGTAAAGGCAAACAGAGTGGTCACCGTAGTTACTGAAATGCCAATAAATTCACGCACTTTCTGCATTAAATATCTCATTGCATTCCAGCAGCAATAGCAAATAATATCGAAAACTCTGCCCCTTGCCTTCTCTAATATTTGCCATAAAGGTCTACAAACACACTGCTGCAGACTGTTTATAAAACAAAGGAAAACATTTCTAAACAGGACCATTTTCTAGTAGAAAACATTAAAAATGACAGTCGGTCAAAGTAAACAATAGAGTATTACTGTCATTCACATGAAGCCAAGCCAAGGAGGGGCAACCTCTCAGGTTTTTTTTTTTAACAGGTCAGAAGAGTTTAAAAGATCATATTAAACCCAAACCTAATGCACACTGAACTCTTCCCTACGATATGCAACGGGAGTACCCATTCCTCATAAATCTGCACCCTAATCCAGATCATTTGTTAAAGATGTGTATTTCGTATCTTTGGAGTACATCACGTAGCTTTTTGGCAAAGGTAACAGTGTTGGGGTTTTTTTTCTGTAACTGTTAAAATTCTTTGTATAAGTTTAAACAGCCCTTTCAAGCAAACAAAGCAGCACCGGGAATCGCAGATCCATTGCCGCGAAGTGCGCGGAGCTTCGGCCGTGAACTCAACTCCAAGAATCCCTACTACGGCACAAACCCCTTCCAAATCACATACTGCTTTCAGTGATATTTAAGTGCTCGAAATATCCCACAAGAGCTCGGAGAAACTCATTCTCAGTAAACAAACCTCGTCCCTTGGTAAAGCCTCTAAAAGAATTTAGCAGCATTTAAAATAAAAGCACGCAGCAGAACGCACTAGGAAGAGAAAGAAAACAAAGGCTCCTAGCTGCATCTCGACCAAATTTGACCTTTGTTAATATATTTGATAGTAATTTACAGACGTTACACACTGCTTCGTCAAGAGTTCTGGCCTGCTGGCTCATTCAAATGATAGGCTCGGTGTTGCAATGAAATATTAACAAAAAACTCAGAGATGAAAACTAACTGTGCTGCGCTGCACGTGCCCATCGGCTCGGACAGACGAGCCCAGTGGCCACCAAGAAAAGGAATATATTCTCAGTTTTTCCAGTAAACACCTGCATGGTTCTAAGTTACCTATTGATACCTTCACCTGACATCTGCCGTATGGGACCTTCACAATTTCAATTAAAAAGCAAAAACAAAAGCCCACCAGAACTTAATTACTGGGTTTCTAGAGAATACTAATCAACATTTCACTGAAGGGGAAATTGTTCTGGTTCAATCAGACCAGGCAAAGCAAAAACCCATTAAACTGGCCCAGGGTTTTTAAGTGAATTTGATCCGGTTATTCTTTGTTAGCTAGAGCTGCGGCGTTCGAAGTCAACACCACCTCTCCAGACTCTATTATTTTATCTCACTCCCAGCTCTAGCTGCACGGCAGAGGAAAACATGAAATTCTCGAATGCATTTTTTGGGAAAAAAAAACAACAAACTACCAGCCAGTCCACATAAAACATGTTAGTACAAGAAACGACGTATCAAACTCCTTACAGAAAACTGCATTTCAGTGAAAAGTAACGTCCAGACAGCATTAATAATGTTAAATTCAGAAAAAAAATGTGAGCACATGCAGAGAATTCGCTAAAGGCTCTCAGTAAATGATGTAGGTGTGTACGTGTTACGCGGGCACCTACAGCACAGGTGTCTGAACTAACATTATCTGCTCCCATCTACCTCTAAAACTCACAGCTCGGATTGCTAGATATTAGCAAATCATTTTAACGCCATTACGAGAAAAGAAACAGATGAGCTGTAAGGAATCTGCCCAGCCATTAAAACAACTCAAACAAGTTGTTTCCCCCAGTAATCCGGCCATTAAGGGAGTATTTGAACAGTTCCCGGTTTTGCTGGATTTCGGGGAGCTCGTCCATCCCAAAGCTGCCCCTCCACGGCTGGCAGCGAAGCCGGAGCCCCCGGTCCCCGGCATTGGCTCACCGCGGCGGGAGCAGAGCAGCGGGAACCCCGCGCTCCGCCGAGGGGGGACCTGCCCCCCGCCGTCCCTCCCGCCGCCCTGCCCGGCGCAGGCTGCGGCCGTGCCACAATGGGAATAAATCACCCACCGCCTTCCCTCCCGTCACGGCAGGTGTAATTAAGCAGCCCACCAACAATGCCCATGTGTGGGTGAGGGAACTTGGGTCTAACGACTGAGCTCGCTCCTCGTAATAATATTCCGCGTTACTATGAAATGGTGAGCACTCCCCCCCGCGCAGCGCTCAGCACATTTAGGAACTGCTCGGAATTTGGAGGAGTGCTGGCTGAAGCCTGCGCGCTCACCCTGCGCGCGTACACCGGGGAACTGCCGCAACAAATACCACGGATGCAAATCCCAGTCGGCTAAAAAGGTTTAAAATCTCCATCACTGGATAAATAAAGCCCTTCCTTAAACACAGTTTCAAACACTCGGGGGTACTGCAATGTAAATAAAGTTGAATTATTTCTACTAACCGAGGAGAACAGCCTGTTTTGTCTCACCTATTGTATCTTTATCACTTCCAACAACAGTTAAAGTAAATTCTCCGCTGGTCTATATGAATTTCCTCATCCGAAGAACCAGCCCATTCAAATCCTTCAAGTGACTAAAGTGTGAAAGAAAATGAGTGCCTCTATGCATTGTTGTAAAGCTGGTTTGCTATTTTATGTGAAGCCTCTGAAACACTAAAACATATCCTTATATAGGAACACTGATTAAATGGTTTTCTTTCCAAGTGAGGAACTGTTTTAACAGCAACATTGCGGTTATCGCGACCAGAAAGCAATTACTTATTTCACTAGATGTTACTAAGAATAGCGGTGATCAAAATGAACGTAGGAGTGCCGTTAACGATGTTCAAGAATGCATCGCTCCATATGACACACATACACAAAATATACATAATTTTAAGCCAAATTACACTTTTAATGAATGTGCTGTTCAGGATTAAATCACTGCTCAGGATTATTTTTTTTTAATCCGCGAAATTAAGATCCATGGAATAAGTTACTCTTTCAAAATCTGTTTCTAAATACAGCCCGGTGTGTAGATCCGCATATCTGTACGTGCGTGTGAGAGTGCACACACACGGGGGGGTGCGTGTGTGTGTGTGTGTGTGTGTGTTGTGAGAGAACGTATATATGTGTTCGAGTCTGCCAAGGTAGAAGTGACAGGAACTGTGATTTGTGCTAACTAGCTATTGATCCAGTCAGATCTAGATGTTGTGTACAAGAAACAATAAAAGAGAAGGGGCCAGGAAGGATGCTGTGTGCAACTCCATTTAAAAATGGAAAAGAAGGGCCCCAAACAAACCAATTTATGTCCTTGCCTGGGTGAAGCATGGAGAATGCTGATGGGCTTCCTAGAGTCTGCTGTGCATGCTAAACACTCCCGCCTGAAATGCGAGTCTCCTGCGCTGGGCATTAAACATGAACAAAGAGACAAACCGTGGGGGCTAGGATTCACGCTTCAGAAAGCCAAAGCTGGAAAGCCAACCAGAACCGGGGGTAGGAAATTGCCCAGTTTTCCAACCAGCTCCCTTTTGATTTTCCCAACACCTTTCTTAGCGAAATTACTAAACGCTGGGGACTGTAAAAAGTCAGTCTGTACAACCAGATGTAACGAAAACAATTTCGAACTACACTAGCAGTACCAAAACACCAACTTTCCTAGGCACGAATAATGAGTTTATATTGCGTAAATTATGCACGTGTACTTATAGCACATCAAAAAATCGCCTGCGCGCATTCATAGAGCAGATACATGCACGTGCATCCATTGTAATATTCACACGCACGGTCAGGCAGCTTGGAAAATACGGCTTTGATAAGATAAAGTAGAAACCAATTGAATCTATAATCATCTTTATCTTAAACAGCTTTTATAATAAGAGAGCTTTCCATTAATTTTTTTCCCCCTGAGCTTGGGGAATTATGATGCCCTCTGGACACAGGGAAGGATCAAAAATGACAACTAATGTCGAAATTAAACATCTGTCAACTAAGCAAGTTTTACACGAGCAGACCCAGAGCCTTATTTTAAAATTGCCCTTCTATTCAAGAAAAAAAATAAATGTTAAGAGCTTTTCCGTGCAGTGTCACACTGCTAAGTAGGCTCTTAAAGCAAGCAGGGAAATACCTGGAATTGGAGGGACAACACCACTAACAAATTCGTGTATTTATGGTTTTAGGAAGATCTCTGTAACAGTTTGGGGGAAAGGGCTGGAAGGCTCGGCCGGCATGCGGCTCTGCGGGAGCCCCCTCCTCAGCACCCCATCCCCAGCAGGGCTCTGCGGGAGCCCCCTCCTCAGCACCCCACGCCTGCAGCCCCCCTCCATGGTACCCCAGGCCCAGAAGCACGGCCGGAGCTCCGCCGGGACCCCCTTTGCTCAGCACCCCCGGGAGCCCCACGCCAGCCCATGCTGCCACAGCCCTTGGTGGCTGCTCCCCAGGAGGCACGATGGGGACGGGGCTGGTGGCAGAGACCACCACGGGGCCAGCCATCACCCGGGGTCAGCCACGCAGCAAGCGCTTCATCCTTGCCACCGGCCACCCTGGCAGGGCCACCTGGCATCCCGCAGCGAGAAGGTGCCCGGCACCCACCGCAGTCCCTGCCAGGAGTGGAGTGGATCTGGGGCCAGCAGGTACCCTGTGTCCCGGGGCCAAAGCCCCGCCACCTCCCCTTCCCCGAGCAGCCCACCATCCCCCCATGGGCCAGCACCCGCGCGGGACAACCGATACCTTCTTTGCTGGGGTTCGTGGGCTTGGGCTTCTCCCAGGGCGCCATGGGCTTGTCCTCCTCCTGCCCCTCCATCAGGGCCTTCTCACCGGGCAGGTACCAGGTGGAGTTGTGCTCCGCCATCAGGGAGTCCAGGTCGATGGTGCTCATGGCGCCTTTGACGCCCTCCGAGCAGCAGCTGCCCAGGTCACTGTCCCCGTTCTGCCCCGCGCACTCCCCCTTCTTGCTCTTCAGCCCCAAGGGCTGGTCTTCCGAGATGCTGAACTGCTGCCGCTGGAGCTGGATCTGCGCCTGCAGGATCTCCAGGGGGTGGATCTCGTCCTGGGCTGAGGTGCTCGTGGGGGTCCTCACCTGCTCCATGCCCGGCGTGCCGGGGTGGGCCCCCGCCGTGGTGCTGAGCCCGTAGCTGTCGGGGGTCGAGGTAGACGTACTGAGGAGGCCGAGGGCCAGGGGCTTCTGTCCATTGAGAAGTGCGTGCTCCCCGCGGGGCAGCTTGGGCGAGCCGCCCAGCAGTGGGCTGCGGGTGGGCTTGGAGGCGGCGTTGTCGGAGCTGGAGGACACCTCGTCCTCGTTGCCATAGCTTGTGCTGACCTCGTCGGGAAAGTCCACGTGCGGGGAGCTGCCGTCCGACTTGGTCACGCTCTGGATGCCGCTGTCCAGGGAGGACATCAGGTCAGGCTGCTCCCCCAGCAGCAGCTCGCCACCCTTGCCCCAGGAGGGCGAGGTCAGGGGCTTGTCGTGGGGGGTACTCCCGCCCCGCTCTG
>VYZM01020350.1:84821-105520 GCA_013398915.1 Dromas ardeola
GTGCCGTGCCGGGGCAGCGGCGCCGCGGCTCCCTTCCGCCGTGACCCTCGCCGGCCCGTCCTGCCGCCTGGGGACAGTCCCCTCAGGGTCCCCTCCCGCTCCTCCTGCCGCCGCAGCGGGCGCAGAACGGCGCCAGGCCCGGGGCCGAGCGCCTTCACCTCGGGGCTGCACGCATCAGGGCAGGGCGGTGGTTAACATAATTAACATAATTAACACCACCATCCGCTGGGTCCTCGAGGGGTCCCTGCTCACTCCAGAGCACTGCAGGCTCACCTCTCCCAGCTCCCCCAGAACCGCTCTTTCCACACTCAAACAACTTCGGTTGACTTTCATTTCTGGCCAAAACAACATCCGATTTAAAACTGGATTATTTAAAAAAAAAAAGAAAAAAGCTGGATTAATTTTAAGAGTGCCAATCAAAACAGTAAGCGCAACAGAACAAATAAGAGCATTGTAAACCAAAACAATATTGGCATTTTAATGCCTGTCCTGCCAGCACGGGATCACACAGTAGGGCTGAGGCTCTCCGGCTGGTAACTGTAACATGGGCAAGGAGCGTGGTCAGCCCGCGCTGGGACAGATCAGCGAGTGGAGCACCCGCCTGGGATAAGTAACACCGCTCCTGTCTCAGCTAGAATCCATGTTTTGCTGGTGCCTCCACTCTAGGGTGGCCTAAAAACATACTTTCTTTATCTACCTGCATGTGATACCACATGCCAGTTGGACAATATACCTGTCAGGAGTATTATTGGAAGTAATTACTTGCTGTTGCAATCATGGCGGGTTTTATTTGTAGTTGACCCTTTTTATCACAGCTTCATTGTCGTGTTTATATACAGGTACTTCTCTGGGGAAATGGTCCGTTCTCTCTGCACCACGGATACCATGAAAGTTGTATCACAAGTGGTGTGGAAGGAAGTTGCTCCTGTTCTGCTGCGAAGAATTACTTTTGGTGATGTAAAAGGACCTCAGGCCTCCCTGAAATTGCAGCTCTTTCCTAAAGCAGGGAGTTGTGCCTTTCGCAGATACCTCCTGCAATGTTGGCTTCCATGGAAGAGACCAAATGTTTCAGAAAAGAGAGTTTTACTGATTTAGAAGATTTACCTTGCATTTCCTGGAATATTCAGAATCGGTTTGTTCCTCAAGTGGAGCAAGCACAGTTTCTCTGGAAGAGCAGAATGATGCTGTGAAGGAGAATACAATTAGAGGGATGGAGACTTCCTTGGTCCGTGGGATGACCATCTCAAATGTTTCTGGGCAAGTGTCAGTCCTACAGTCTCCTCCTTTCTGGTGGAGCTGCAGGCGTCCCCGCCAGAGCCAGCAGGAAGAATTGCCACTCTGTTCCCTGGAGGGGTTCAAGGCCAGGTTGGACGGGGCTTGGAGCAACCTGGGCTGGTGGGAGGTGTCCCTGCCCAGGGCAGGGGGTGGCACTGGATGATCTGTAAGGTCCCTTCCCACTCAAACTGTTCTGTGATCCTATGGTTCTGCAAGCGGCAGCTGGCTGCTTGCTCCTTCCCGGGGCTGCTTCACCAGAAGGCTCTCCTGCTCCTCCACTGCTGGGCTAAGCACCGCTATCTGCCAGGAGCGAATTTTAAGACTGAAAGTTTCAGCACAGTAACTCACCGGCAGCGCTGCCCGGATCCGGCTGCGGCTCAGCAGTAGTATATAATGGGCCGATGACAAATATGGAAATAATATCAGCCTAAATATTTTGACAGTAAAACCAGTGAGTTGATTGAAATGGTAAGGTGCCGCACCAGCTGCAGTGCTCTACAGGCTCGTGGTGTAAACGTTGGCTGTTAAATGATGGAAGACGCCTCAAGCCTTGGTTGCTAACTCGGAAGGTGTTGTGGGCTGAACCCGCCGCGGGGCTGCCAACCTGCCGTGCCCCTCCCGACCCCCGGTGCGGCGCTGGGGAGCGCTGGCGGGAGGGTGTCCCCGGGCCGGGACCGGCACCCTCGGGAGCGCTTCGGTCGCAAAGGGTCCCCGTCGCCCTGCCAAGTGGAAGGAAGCCTCTCTCAAATTGTATGGAGTAGTGAAGAGTATCTTTTACAAAACATATTTTTACTTTCAGTCTTTGGGATTTGGTCATCTTGGGGGAAGCAGGGAAAGGCATTATTTAAATAGTTGTAGCTGCAGGGGATTATTTTCTAAATTAACAATAGTAATTGCTCCTGCCAAATCCAAAGTTGAGGGGATTCATTTGTTTCGACTCTCAAGACAATAGCACAATTTTGGGTTTCATATTGCAAGCTCTGAAAACCAAATGGTGGGGTTGGTGTTTTTAAAAAAAAAATTAATTCAAACAACATCAATTCATCAGACTTGAATTCAGCTCTTTCCACTGTGCCAGTTTAACTTGCACTGAGAAAAGTTGCTGCTCAGCAAAAAAAAAAAATTCCTTTTTAACAAAATGAATGCATCATACATAAAACATCACGAACCATACAATTAGTAAGCAAATGTAAGAGTTCAGCTCAGTTCATAATTATTCAGCAAACCTATTCAGAATGATTTTTTTTTTTTTCTCCCTGCAGCAATCAACTGTGTGGGCTCATTACCACTGAGAATCTAACGAAGAAACCACCACATAAACTGTACAAAACAAGCCCATATGCTAGAAAAACTTTAGCCCAGCTAGCCATTAGCAAGAAGCCTTTTAAACCCTTCCATCCAGCAAAACCACATCTCACTCTCCTGTGGCGTTTATACATCCAGCTCTGTAAAGATGCCATTTCATTAATATGTCGGGCTTCAGGTATATAAATTTTAGCTACTAAATAACCTCTACAGTGTTTGGAAGTGCGGCCATCTGGAACAATGCAAAAAAAAGCATTTGGTTGCCGCTACACGTCGCGTACCAGCCAAAGTGATGAGTCCCCTCTTTAGAGCACGGGCTCCCAACAGTTACTTTGGGAAAAAAAGCTGATCGGTTTTTCTTGGCAGTGATTTCTGCCCCTAGCAGGGATATCCAGTGAAAGGAATTTGAATATTTTGAAGGACAGGTCTCCAAGTCTGGTGGCTGACATTATCAGGAAGGTTTTCAACATTTCTGCCTTTTCCCTAAGGAGGGAAACTATTGCGTCTCCTCCCGCTCAAAATTATAGCAAACACGGGGACTGGACCAACTCAGAAGGGAAATACGTAAAATCCTTAGGCGAGGTTGACAGTGTGGTGAACACGGAGCAGGATCCCGAGGGAAGGAATTCCTCCAGGGGAGATGCTGTTTATTTGTGTGCACCTGCTTTAGTTCCCAAGGACGGTAAGGAGTTTTGGGTACAGAAGTGCTCTTCTCTGGCCCCAGGCAGCACGGGCCGTGCCCACAGTGGCCAGACCAGCTGCGGGCGAAGGGCTGAGTCACACGAGGGCCTGGGGGGCTCCCGGGGGGTTTCCTCCGGGGACGGTCACACCGCTGGCCTCCAGAGCCGGGCGGCACGGGGGATCGCGCTGAAAGGCAGCGTGTAAAGATGGCCGGGGATCCAACCTCCTCCATCGCTTCTTGTCCTGCCCTACATGAATGTCTGGAGGTGACTACTTTGTAATTGTGATTAAAGACAATTTCATCTCTACAATCTGATTTGCATTCAGTTTCGGGAAAGTTCGCCTTCCCGATGTAAATATTCCATGCTTAGTTTTGCCAACAATGTTGTTTTCTGGAAAGTTTGAACCAAATTCCTTCAGACACTCGACTGCTTCCCATTTTAAAAAACGCATAACTGAATAATAAGAGTTAAGGGACTAAAACTGTTCCAGTCGTTTCCAGCTGAGATGGGCAGTGATTTCAGAACTCAGCCTTTCACAAGGATTTTCCTCTTTGTTTCTTCTGCGAGGCTGGCTGGTTGGTTGAGCTTCTCTACATCTCTGCAACCTTAAGCTGTGTATTTTTCCTCTTTGGTTTTTCAGGCACCTCAGTGTGGATCATGATATTTTCACAACATCGGTACGTTTTTCCATTGCTGCGGGCAGCTCTTTTTGCATCAATGAAGTGTGTATTGGGTCCCATTTATGTCAGTTGGGTGAAAACTTTTATAGCAAATGGGACGCTTAGGTGTACATGTTGACCACATTTAAATTTTTCTAATTTAGATCACTAAAAAACAGGATAGTGCTAAAATAATACAACATTGAGATTGTACGGTCACTCTTAGAAACGCTAGGAAATGCCAAAGCCAATTTTCCAGTCTATGATAATTGTACTACAGCATACCTCTTGGCTTTTTTTTTCCCCTTCAAATTCCGATCTCTAAAACACACATCATAGGGTTACAGATTTGATTGGAGAGGGGGAAAGTGAAAAGAAATTAGATCATATTCACAGCACAAAAGGATTAGTTTGGCTGCAGGAACAGTAAAAGTTTTATATTTCCTAAAATAACTCCGAGAAACATAAATAAAAAATAGTACCTCTCTATACAGATAATCAGTATTTAACTCTCCTCGGTATTTTATGACGGAGTTTGTATGATTGACTTTGTTCTGTTGTTTTCTTAAACTTGAACCAGGTGGGAATTTATGTAAGCTTGGTGGAGCAGGAATGATCTTTGAGCATCTGGAAAGCCTAGCTCACTATGGGTGATGCCAGCAAACCGCTACAGTTAATTCGGTTTTCATCATCTTATAAATTGAACTATTGTGAAAGGAGAGAACCAGAGGCTATTTTGTAAAGTCCTGATGACTTCATTTTCCCTAAGCGTTACCTTCACGAGAGTGTTCACCTTACTGCTTCCTTCTTACAGCCTGGAATCCCGTGACACTTTCCGCGCTGCGTTTGCAAGCTCTTCCCTTCTGTCACTCGCAGGACAGGGTCCCTCTGCCCAGGGAGAGCGGGATGCGCCGGGGGGCAGCGGGGGCTGTTGGATGCGGTTTTAGATGTCGTTGTTTCGCAGGAACTCACCCAGCGTGGACCAGATTGGCCTCTCCTGGAGAACCTCCCACGGGGCCGCGCGTCTGAGCACTTTTCACTCTCATCTTATGCCCGCCGAACGCTGCCAGCGCGCTGCCACCGCCAGCACAGCCTTTGGGAACGCTCTTGCTCCCGGTGCTCCCGCGTCCCGACCCCTTGCTCTTGGTTGAAGAGGAAGCTGCACATCCCTGTGGACAAGACGAACGGTTGAGAATGCGGTGCCCAGAATTCAAAGCCACTAAGCAAATAAAGATACCCCGTCTTTATTATTATTATTATTACCTCACAAGATTTTACAGAACAACTCACATTCCTGAGCCACTGGCGAACCTTGGCTCCTAGTCCTGATTTGTCCAGTTTAAAAAAAGAGAAGTGCCTCTGCCCACACGAACTGAAGAGCTGTCGGAGCATCAGCGGGCGCTTGGTCCGGCAGCAGGACACGGCGGCAGCGCGGACCCCGCAGCCACCCCCACCGTGGGCAGGGCTGGGAGCCCAGCAGAGGGGAGCTGCCCGTACGCCCCCGGGCCAGGGAGCCCAGCTCCACCTGGGCCTTCACGCGGGGCTGGATTTCACCCGCTCCACGTCGGGCATTATTTGCTGTTTTGCCAGGAACGGCCCCGGCGCAGCAGCGACGAGTACCCGCAGCAGCCCTGGCCATCCCTGCGCAGCGCCGGCCACCGCCTCCCCCGCAAACCGCCCCTGGCTCCCCGCCACGGGCACAAAGGGTTAAAAAAAAAATCTCCTGCCATCCATAACCATCGCTTCTCCCGGATCACATGGCCCCTCAGCATCTCCTACAAAAGGCCTGATTTAATCCCGGTTGCAGACGACTCACATTGTGCTCGCAGACTTCGAGCGATGTCAGGCGATCGGGTTTCCAACTAATATCCAAGGCACAGCCCAAGCACAGAGCAGGAACAAAGGCTTCTTTGTTACTGGGGGAAAAAAAAAAAAATCCCCTGAAGATATTAGCAGTGCAGTAGAGTTCAAACTGTTAAATGATTCAAATATTATTTAATGAATACATTTGAAACAAGGTCTCACAACCAGAACACTTTTTAGATCATCGTTTACAAAGAGCCCGCCTCTTCGTTTACTTCTTTATGAAGTCGTTGCTTTCAGGTTTTAATTATAGCCATTTTGCTTCCAGGCTTTTTCAGGGACTTCACTTGTTGTTGTCGCTTGGTTCTTTTTATGATACGGTTTAGCTGGTGACTGCTGGGTATTTCAGAAATCCTTATAATCACGTTGCCTTAATTTACCTTGGACTGCATTTCTGCGGCTGTAAGAAACAAGGGAGACAGCAGCAAGCCGTTGCAAAAGAAGCAATAGCATGAGGTACTGTTCTAGAGGGTGCTAAAAACAAGCTTTTAAAATTAGGAAATCTGTTAAATTCGTGTATCAAGATTTTAACCGGGACTGGAGCAGCACTGCAAAGTTCCAATTCAACAAATACCTTGAATTTCTTGTTCAAGTCTTGGATACGCAATTCTAAACCAGAAAGCCATATAATTTTAGAGAGAAAAATTAAAGCAGCAAGGTAGATGGGGGTTCTAGAAAGAAACCTGTCTCCAACCTGAGGAAATAACGTTTTAAAATGAAATCTGAGTTTACTGTGCTTATAGCAAAGAGAAATCCACGGCTGCTCTGCAGCACGGGAGGCGGATATCTGACCTAAACGCTGACACCAGTACATCTAGGACCACGCAGGTGCGTGCTGAGATTTGCGTTTTGAAGCATATCTAGGAAAAATGGGGGGAAAGGGCAACAAAGCAGAATAAGTGCAAGAACAAGTATCAAAACAAGCAGAAGAACAAGTGGCAGAAAATAAGGCACGGGGCAATAGCAGAACTACTTCCAGATTCTGTCAGCAGGGTGCATTGCAAAGCAAAATGTAAAATACGTACCCTCACACCAGCAAACCGTTCTCGTCTCTGTTCCCTGGGGGGGGTTGTACACGTTAAAATAGGCACTTCAGCCCATCTCTATGGAGGAAAGAGGAGGAACATCATACCCATAACCCACTACTCCAACAGAGGCAGCAGAAGTGATACAGGACCCTGCCTATACTTGAACGATCAGAATCTCGCTCAAGTCGAATTAAGGGTCCGGCTTGTCCTCGTGTAGGCAATGCCTCAGGTGGAAGTCATTGAAAATATGCCTCCAAAAGCTGGTTTTGACACATTGTCCTTTTAAATTATTACCAGTGCCAGAACTTTGTTCTTGGTGTGGTTTGCACACTGAATCCTGCCCGCAGCAGGTATCAAGGAGGAGAGGCGGTTATCGAGAGAAACAGTGGGTAAAATAGCCCAGGGGCTCAACGCCCTGGTGACAGGCACGGCAGTCACCGTCCTCTGGATAATCTCCATTCCATCTCCCAACCTTCTCAGAGACACTCTCTTTTCCTCACGTAAAGGGAAATTATCCTTACTTTGGCAAGTTCCTTTAAAATTGTTAATTTCCAGCCTAAGTGTGAATAAGGCCGAGTGAAACCTTGCAGGGCCACGCCATGCTCCTGCCAATTAGTTGCTGTTGATTAAAGTTCATTTTCCATATAAATTCAAGCAAGTAGGCCGTCTTTCATAAAAAGAGTTACAAAACTACAAAGAAAATATTTTTCTGATGTCCCTATTGAGACATAATTCAATAGAGAAGACTATGAATGCACTGAATAAGAAATCACAGTTACAGCCTCAAGTCTCAGACTTTGCCATAAAAACCACGGCACCGTCCCAGGTGCACGCGTTCCCAAAAGGAAACCCACAGAAAGATTAATTAATGACAGAGGTATAAATAGTGAATTTGTATGGTATCCGTGTGCTCTCAGCTTGACGGTAGCGATCCGTAAGCCCTGCCGGGGGCCAGGGAGCAGAGCAGCCAGCAGGTCCCCGGGGAAGGGGCTGGGAAAGGGGCAGAGAGGGAGAGGAGACGGGAGCACCTCCAAGAGCCCCGCAGCACCAAGCCATTCATTATCTGCGGCCACCACACTGCTTGGGACCAACTCCTTTGTGCAGGATCCCAGAACGAGCCTAATTTTTTTGAAGAATCTTTTAAAAAAAATAAAATTAAATTTCTTTGTCAGATTAATGCAAAAACGCTGATAGCAGCCACTGAGATTTTTGCAGTGGTCGACAAAAGGGTAGCAATCACTGCCACTACGTTTTTTTGTTGTTTATTGAAAAAATTCGTTAAAATAAAAATGTGAAAATGGAAAAAGTCTCTCAAATAATTCTAGCACAGTTCCTAAGAAAAAAGACCTTGGGAAAAACGTTATTGCTAGAAAATGTGAGCATATAGAAAATGTCAGCTTTCCACGTCAGAAGAAACAAAGATATGCCATTAAATTACCCATAGCCTCTCCGTAAATCACTTGATCCCAGCCACCAAATCCATATGCTCTTCCCCCCCACCCGCCACATGAGTCACCCATAACGACGTGGGGTATCTTGGTGGACATCCCGGTACCTGCTGGGAGGCTGCAGAGACAGACCTGGGCTCTTCCCAGCGGTGCTGGCGGGCACAGGCTGCAGCACGGGAGATGCTGACGGGCACAAGGGCAGAGTCCTCACCAGGAAGGTTCCCAGCCGGTGGCCGGTGGGATCCCCAGCCTTGGGGAGATGTCCCCCATCCATGGTGGGACACGGTGCTGGACGACCCGATCCCACTTTGAAGCTGGTCCTTCTCTAAGCAGAGCTGGATCCCTTGGCCACCGCCTGAAGCATCCAGTGTGTCTGTGAAGTCTTTGCAAGGTGCCAAAATATCCGCTCCTCTTTAAACTGAGAAAACAAGGACTTGGTTGAGACAGGGTTGTTCGTCTCTGTGGCCACCGGCACTTCAAAACCATCAAAACGAGAGGACATAGGACAAGATGAAATGGCCTCAAGTTGCACCACGTTTAGATTGGATATTGGGAAAAATTTCGACACCAAAAGGGTTGTCAAGCCTTGGAAGAGGCTGCCCAGGGCAGTGGTGGAGTCGCCATCCCTGGAGGGATTTCAAAGCCGGGCAGACGCGGTGCTGAGGGACACGGGGTAGCGGTGGGTTTGTCAGTGTTGGGTTGATGGTTGGACTCGATGGTCTGAAATGTCCCTTCCAACCTGGGCAATTCCATGATTCTGTGAAACATCCTGATGTGCCTGGTGGCTGTTTGCTGCTGTGGGGCTGGAAAGGGGACGGTCCTTTACTCGCGTCTCTTCCAGCAAAAGCGACCCCAGGACGCCGGGGCTGGTGTAGGGATACCGTAAAAGGAGCAGGATGGCTTCAACTTTTGCAATGCATCATCATTTGCTAAAGCTAATGTTAACTTTGGGAGACACCATTATCTACAAATTAACGGAAAGTGAAAATAAACGTCTGCTTTAGCTAATTGCCCAACACAAATACTGCATAATAGAGCAAAAGGCACTATAGATAAGGCTTTATTTGAATTTGAAGACTGCGCAACAAACACTCAGTTATTTTTCCTCATCTAGCAGAAGCCACAGAATTACAGCCCGTATTTCATTTTGTCAGCCCTGAGTATTTGGAAATGCTGGAGTCTGTCCCCATGAGATACTTGTTCCTAAAACCTACATCTGAAAGGGGTTTTAAATGTTTTCTAGCAATTAGAAATGTATTATGTGCAGTGAGCTACTATTTCCTGGTTACAGTTTAAATGCTTTCGAGATAAGAAGACGCTCTAATTGACTGAATACTATTTATATTTCTTTCCATTGTGCTAAAAGTTTATGATGCAGTCTCGGAATTGGAACAGCCTGACTTCTGCATGCTCTGACTTCTGATACAAGCACACCCAGAGAGGGAAAGTTACAACAAAAAATGTGGTGTCAGATGCTGTATTCATACACGTAACGGCTAAAACACACAAAGGCAAGTCAGAAAAATGGTAACTTCACTGCGTGAGAGAGATATATATATATATAAAAAAATATATATATAAACACACACCCCTTATTTTCATAATTCTCTATCAACATGCACAGTTTGCGTAATTTTATCAGTTTCTTCTTCTAAAAAAAAAAGCATATTTACTCTTTCAGAAAAAAAATGTTAATGCCAATAGAAATTCGGACAAAATAGGTAACGTTTGTTTATTTGTATGAAACATACTGAATCCTGAGACGCTTGAGAGTATCTGTCATATATGACCACTTCAGCAGTTGTATTAGGAAACTGTCTAACGGTTACCTTTAAATCTTACTTCTTTCAGTTGCTGGAAGCTCATGGAATATATCATGTTTGTTCCTACCTCAAATGGAGCAACAGAAATAATATTTTTTACATAAACAGAATAGCATAAATTGCAAAAAATATTGTAAATATTGATTCTGCTACCAAGAGCTTCAAATTAAAGACTACTTACTGGTATAAAGTTTCAGGAATCAAATTTTGAAAAAAGAAAGGCTATATTGCAATGCAGTGACAAAGTGAATACGAGCTAGAAAATCTCCTGGGTGCGATGCACCGCTGCGTGCTGCTGTGCCCCCCGTGCTTCCAGAAAAAAAAATTCCATACAAGTCCCTTTCAGGCCACACTTCTGTGCAGCCAAGTGAGGGATTTAAAAGGTTACTGCTGGAATGTGGTTCACAGCAGTCTATTGCAGTGAATAAATATCACGTTTACATATCCATTATAACAAAACTATGTTGCACTTCCATTACTTCATGTTGGTTTGCCATCTGGAAGCTAAACAAGCTGTGTAGTAAAAAAAAAAAAATAAAAAAAAATAAAAAAATTCGATTTTGCACTTACCAAAAGGAGCCATACAAGTTTCAATTTACAGCAGGCGATTACCAACCTTTGCAGGCAGAAATCTGGCCGCGGAGAGGCAGAGCCGTGCCCGGGCGGGAGGGCAGCTCACGCCGCCACCAGGGGCTCAGAGAACCCATTTCACACCCTTAAGGGAACCAATTCCACACGGGAGCATCGGTCCAGAGACCAGCCCGCAAACCTGCTCGTGGGAAACTCTTCCTGCCTGCCCTGAGAGCAGAGAGTGCCCAGAGCCCAGTACAGGTCAGTGGCACCGCTGAGTTCATAGTGAGTGTCAGGCTTTGTGTCATATACTCAGAAACACCCCGAGCAATTGGCGTTTCCTTGCTCTGAGCCTTCCACCATGAAAAAACCCCGTGCAAACAACGCTGCCCATCACCACCCATCTGCCCCGGAGGCAGGGGTCAGGCTGTCACCGAGCCCAGACCAGGCGGTGGTGCCCGAGCCTCCCGCCGCCCTTGGCACCACGGAGACGGGCACCAACACCCCCCTTCACAAGTTCCCACTCCCCAGACACCGAGTAGCGGCTGTGAATCGCCCGGATCGAGAGGGTCTCCACGCGCCGTCTCCTGCCCTGGTGCCACCCTCAAGCAGCTTTATCTAGTGCCGGCTGCCGGTGTCCAACGCCAGAGCGGGGACGGAGGCGCGTGCATAGAATCATGGAATTGCCCAGGTTGGAAGGGACCTTTCCGATCATCGAGTCCAACCATCAACCTCTGACAAAAACCATCACTAAACCATATCTCTAATCATGGCTATCGTCTTCCCTCCTATCTGCTATGCGGCCCTTTGACTTCTGTTCAGGTAAAATAAGCATCCTTCCTGCCGACAGACTCACCGCCGAAAGCAGAACAACAACCAGTCAGTCCGAACCCTCTGCTCCACCCCGGAGCCCGCCCGCAGCCGCGGCCCTGCCAGACCCCCTCCCTCACACCCACCGCTGTCTCTGTGGCACCTCTCGGGACTAAACATCCCTGGAAATCGCTTCCAGCATCCGGTAACACGCATCCAGCGTACGTCCCAGTGCCCGCTGCGCTCCGAAGCCCTGGGCCGTTCGCCAGCCGTGCAGCAGCCTCTGCGGCCAGGGCAAACCCGGGCAGGGGGACAGGCAGCAAACCCAGCGCCAGCCACCCCCTCGGCAATAGCTCATGGGTGAAAAGTGCTGAGAAGGTGGGGGGGGAACACAGGAGTAAAGCCTTGTAACAGACAATTCCAAGCAGGGACACAGATGCCAGCTTAATTCCATCCTTTGTCAGGAAACGCTGAAAACCGGGACCCGAGAGGAGAAGTTACACTACTGTAAGAGCTGCAAAAGTACTTTGCAATAAGCAGCCATTACTCTCCAGCCTTCCTCTAATTTATCAGTTATACGCCCAAACACAGTATTTTTCCTGCCACAGTTCTGATCACCTTTTCCTTGCTCCAGCAGTTATTTTTAAATACTTGAAATAAACACTAGATCGTTACTGAGACGCTCCGTTGTAAGAAAGCTGAAGCTGGGGAGGGGAGGCGAGACCCAGCTTCCAACGAGGCTCCAAGGTCAGCTTTTGTCCGGTACGATCCGAGCACAAAGTCTCTTCTCGTTCCACCCTGCAGCTCTTGCACCACTTACCGGGGCCTGATCGGGGAGCAAAAGACCCTGCACTACCTAACAATGACCATTATTTTTTTAAAAACTTAAAAATCACGAACGCTTTCTGAAATCCAGCAGCTTCAGCAGACTGGCAGCCCACGGTCCATTTCTAGATTTCTCACCCCATGCGGCAACGGTTTTAACGAGCGTCAGCGAGCTCCTGCTCCTCGTCTGGAGGCCAGCCAACCCGCCAGGAGACGCAGCAGATCAGCGACGCAGGCAGGAAGGACCAGCCCGGCCGGGCAGAAACACCAGCTCCTCACCAGCCCCTCTCCGTTCCAGCGGCGCCCGTCTGATGGCGGCCGCCCCGCTGCCCTCCCGGCACAGGCCTGGAAGCCACCGCTCTGCGGAGCACAGGCAGCTGCCAGCCCCCTTTGCAGCGCTGGGTGGGCAGGTGAGAGCAATGATGGAGAGGACGGGACCAGCTGGGGAGGGACTGCCCCCATCAGACTCCCATCAAGGCACGGCACAGCACAGCCCCCCTCTCCCACCTTCCCTGCTCTGAGCAGCTTCACCTCTCCCACTCTAACGCATCTCTTTATTCTTCCAAGGCCCACCGCAAGCGCTCCGGTACATAACACAACCAGCCGGTGCAACCTACTTGCAGCTGCCTCTGTTAATTTTGTATTACTTCCTCCATTTCTAGTTATTTCTCCAGAAGTCTGTTCTGAAGATTTGCAGCATCACCGACACCAGACTAGGCAGGCCTGGAACTGCCCAACTGCTCTCCCACACGCCATACATACACACCCTGTACTCAGAGGATCTTAGAACCATAGAATTGCCTGGGTTGGAAGGGACCTTTCAGACCATCGAGTCCAACCATCAACCCGACACTGACAAACCCACCACTACCCCGTGTCCCTCAGCACCGCGTCTGCCCGGCTTTGAAATCCCTCCAGGGATGGCGACTCCACCACTGCCCCGGGCAGCCTGTTCCAGTGCTTGACAACCCTTTCGGTGTAGAAATTTTTCCTAATATCCATCCTAAACCTCCCCTGACACAACTTGAGGCCGTTTCCTCTTGTCCCATCACCTGTTCCTTGGGAGAAGAGACCGACCCCCCCCGGCTCCCCCCTCCTTTCAGGGGGTTGCAGAGAGCGAGAAGGTCTCCCCTCAGCCCCCTTGTCTCCAGGCTGAACACCCCCAGCTCCCTCAGCCGCTCCTCACAGGACTTGTGCTCCAGACCCCCCACCAGCTCCGGTGCCCTTCTCTGGAAACGCTCCAGCCCCTCAGTGTCTTTCCTGTAGTGAGGGGCCGAAAACTGGACACAAACTGAAAAGGCTTCTCAGACATCCTTGCCCAGAGACCCGCAGATTCACGTGCCACTTCCCAGGTGTTCCGCAGGAACGGCTGCTCACTCCTTCAGTCTGGACGAGCCAAGCTGTTGGAAACCATCCTCAGCACCGCCCAAGGGGACGTCCACGCCTCCATTCCCTACTGCCGACCCGGCAGAGCTGCAGCCGCCTCCTTCCACCACCCCGGCTCTCCGACAGCGGGGACATCCTCCCTCCTTTCCTTGCCCAGGCAAGAGCTGCACTGGCAGCAGCTGTAACGCATGGGAACAGCCACAGCTGCTGCCGACCAAGAGCATCAAACACAAGCGTCTGCAAAACCGTCAGCCCGGCACGGTAAGGTCGGCAGCCAGAATTCACCACAAAAGCAAAAGATCTCCCTACTCTAGATCGTGGCAGTGCTCCAGCTCAGGAAGTGCTGCTCTGCTCGAAATCCTAAAACACCACAGAAATCCAAACAAGCCCTTCCCTCCCCCCGATCCCTACGAACAATCAGACACAGGTTGGAGCCCACAACCGCTGGAGCGCGTCCTCAGAGGCTTCCAACCTCCTCACTCAGCTCCATACCACTAAACACCAGCTCATTAGCAAACTGCAAAAACTAATACCTAAGAAAAGAGACAGAGCATTTTATGATCAAATTTATTTAATTAAATCTCATTGACTGTTTTACTGTAGGTCACACCAGAGACTGCCAAAGTGAACTAAACATTTTACATTCACTACAAGATTCTCTCAAATTTTCACAACTAGTCCCAAAAACATGAAAGTTGTAGGGTCCCTTTCCCTCAGTTTGCATTTGACTCACGTTAATGACAGCGGGACTCGCGTTCCAGCGCTGGAGAGAAGGGAGCCCCTGGGTGCCCAGGGGTGCAGCCCCCCCGGCTGCAAGCACTTTGAAAATCATACATCTGTGTGTACGTGTGCGCACGTCTCTGTATTTACAAAACCAACTTCCTGATGGTACAGAGGACAAAAAACCGTTTAACTGCGAATCAAGAAAGGAAAAAAAAAAAAAATTAAAAGAAAAAATTAATTTTGCAGCACAGGGGGTAGGAGGGTGCGATTACACAGGAGAGGGGGCCAAACGCCCACACCCCGGCAGAGACGTCGGTGCCCGGCGCTGGCAGCAGGACGAGTCCTGTGGCAGACCCGGCCCACTCCGGAAGCTTCGGAAAATTCTGTTACTGCCCATAATGGGAATCACATCACTCCTTTTGTCAGTAAAGTAGGTCCAAAATGATTCCAAACTACTTAGAGGTACGTGAGATGAAGAAGATAGAAGCTTAAAAGCAAGGCTTGCCCCACCGAGGTTTCTGGGGATGCTGGGAGGAAACCAGGCATTAACAGAACTTTATCTAAGTAGTGCTTTTAAAATAATTTGTTTCTGATCTAGCAAGGATTCTGATAATATATATCTATGATACGCTCTGAATATTTCCTTAAAAAATGCTGAAGACATTTTCCCTATTTGAGAGTTATCTACAGGAGGTCTTTATTATACCATCTTTTCTTCCATGTGTCTACTCCTAACAAGTATCAGAGAAATACGTCAGATGCTACAATTTAAACTTTCATCATATCTGAAAGTATACATCTCTCTCAAAGTGTATTTTCAACATGAAAAGAGCTAAAATCACAATTATATTCCATTGCGTAATGTGTGTGAAATCAAGACCATTTGCATAGCTTCCAAAGTGAAACTCTGGAAAACAGCGATTTCCTTAAGACAGAAGTATTACTGTAGGGAAGGGCTGTCACCCCCCTCCACTGCCACTGCGCGGCCCGAGATACACTCGAAATACTCTACAACTATTGTCAGTATCTTTGTCTAAAAAGCCAGCTTCTGGAAAATTTCAAGTTGCAATTATTTTATAAATCACAAGCCATTTTTCCTTAATCTTGCCAATTTTAATGAAGAAAAACCATTAGCATTTCAATATACAAAAGTCCAATAAAACATGTTTTTCCTTTTAAATCAGTGAATGGGTAAAGTTTGGGTTAAACTTATTCAACAGTAAAAGTCTTCCAATTTCCACTAATAGAAATTTTTTTCCGATTTGACTATAGGATAATGACAATCCAGAAATAAATAGCTATAAATACATTCATTGTTCCTATTCCAAAAATAATCACATAGGGAGGACACAAAACTGAAATTAACTTATTTGAATCTGTTTCTTTACAAACGAGATATGGGCAAGTTAGAGCAGAGTGACTCAAGACAGGAAAAAAAAAAAACAAGTAGGGAATAAATTGGTCCAGTATCGACATTCATGAAACATACCAGTTAGGGTAATTCTGCAGTTAATTCATCCTTTAAATGACACTACTCAGTTGATTTTTATTTGCTTCAGGTATACAGAATGAAAGCAGTTTCCTTTGAATCGTTGCTGAGGACAGGTATAGTACCCTGGAGACACTGTAACAACCCCCTTCAGTATGCATGTGCGTATATATAATTATATACAAATAATCATGCATCCACACACACATTTGTATATCAACACTGCATGTGACGGTTAAATCCATCATCATTCATCATTGGCAGCACTTGTTCCTCTGACTTGGCCTTGATAACGTAACTGTGGAGAAAGAAAATACACAATGAAGCATTAATAGTTTCCTCAAACACTGAGTTCCAAACAGGCAGTTTTATTAATCTCCAAGAGAAACAGGGCAGGGCAGTCAAAACACCACCAGGACTGAGCAAATCGCACCAAAGCAACGCAAGACTTGGCAGGGAATCTTAATTTGGGCTCTGTCCTCGCTGGCGGACAGCAGCTCCCGTCTCTCCTCAGCAGGATTTTAAAACTGCTTTGGCTGGGGATCCCACCTGCAGCGTTAAACCAGTCACGGCGGGAAACACCACCATTAAAGTACTGGACGTAATCACTCAAAAGCTTACAACTCTTGGACAACCTGTTTTCCGCAGTAACAGTTTTAACACAATTTAGTATTTATAAATATCTGCGTGGAACTGGATTTCAAGAACTTAACATGCCTTGAAGGTGACAGTCCACAGTTCCCCTATAAATTACGTGGACTGAGTCCACGTATCACTTTGCTACTGAGTGTGTAGCAAAATGATGCTCACTAACTTTTCTGATTCGTGCCCAAAAGACTACTTGCAGGTTGAGAGTCACCCGCTTCGGGTTTCTGTACTGGACAGGCACAAACAACCAGGGTAGGTGGCCAACATCTCAGGCATTCCGCCACCAGACCGAGCGCCTGCCCGGCCTATTACAGTGTCCGTCTGCGGAGGTCTCTTAGGTACCCTGGACACCAAGGGTCATCTCCAACTGTTGATCACCACAAGGTTATCAAACAGGAGGGAGGTAAGGCCCAGAAGTGTTATGTGGATTTAGGTCCATCCAGGCTGGGAGAGTTTGGGTTGTTCAGCCCCGAGAAGAGAAGGCTCCAGGGAGACCTTACTGTGGCCTTTCAGTCTCTGAAGGGGTCTTATAAGAAAGATGGGGACAAACTTCTTAGGAGGACCTGCTGCGATAGGACAAGGGGTAATGGTTTTAATCTTTAAAATTTAGACCAGATATAAGGAAGAAGCTTTTTACACTGAGGGTGGTGAGCCCCTGGCCCAGGTTGCCCAGAGAGGTGGGAGGTGCCCCATCCCTGGAGGTGTTCAGGGTCAGGTTGAACGGGGCTCTGAGCAACCTGATCTGGTTGAAGATGTCCCAGCTTATTGCAGGGGGGTTGGACTAGATGGCCTGTAAAGGTCCCTTCCAACCCAAACTATTCTGTAATTGTAGATGATTTCTGCCAGCAATTCCCATCCATCAGAACATTAATCCCTTTTCTCCTTTTCCATCCAGCAGTTGACTTACACAGCTTGATTTGCCTCAGAACCTACAGAGAACTCCTCTAGGCGTCAGCAGCCAAAGTGCCTCGAACGGAACCCTTCTTACGCATCTAAACGTAAAATAAAACTGTGAGCTACCACATAAAGAACCTATCGCGCTGTTGGTTAGTAAGAGAGAAGTAACGATCTACATGACCAGGACTGCTTTTCCCTGGCCAGGACCAGACCCAGCCTCAGCTGTAGCTGAGGTTTTTTGGAGACGGGGTTTATGGTATTTCTTTCTGGTGAGGAAGCCTGGGAACTGTACAGCAGCTGTAAATGATGCTTCTTAAATTTTTAACAGCCCATGATGCTTCAGCACGGAGCCACACTGCTCAAAATACCCAATGTGGCATTTCTACCCTCACAAAGACATGAGGCAGGTCAGTCACAGTGCTTTGGCAGGGTCAGATGCTTTTCTGCTATGCACTCATTAGCAGCTGATGTGTATTTAATGAAGCAAAGGTGCTTCTCATCTCCAGAAGCCAGATGCATAAGCCACTAAGTGAAAGATAAAGAAAAACAGTGAGAAAAGGATGGGCTGGGATAGAGAAACTCTGGAAGAACACTGATGAGGATTCAGAGAGTAATAAAAAAGTAACAAAAGCAGAGATTCAAACTATAAAAATCGACTTAAGATGAAGAACAGGACCAACAAAAGAACTGAAATGTGCAAAGAATCCAAGGAGAAAGCTTAGTTCAAACCAGAAAGAAGAAAGGGTGTTAATGAGAAAGGGACAGCAACAGAACGCTGTGTATGTAAGAAAATGGGATGCTGCCAGTGTTCCTGGGCTTGATTTCTGCACTTGTTTGGTTTTAAGCATCATAGAACTGCGCAGTGCCACAATGTCAAAAAAGCCGACTACTCTGCAGGGATGGAAGCATGAAGATATTCTTGTCATATTAAGCACCTTATCACTAAGCGCTCACTTCCCAGAGGTCCTGGCCATAAACCAAATGATTTGTGGTGTACTTGGGATTTAATGGCAGTTACTGTTTAGCACAATGGATGAAGTGGTTGAATATGAAACATAAAAACAAATTATTTGGGATAAAATTAGCATTCCTGTTTTGTTTTGTCATTGACATTTTTGCCTTTAGGTTATTCTCCAATAATGCACTTCACCACAAAAACCTTGAAATTGCATCATTTATAGGTGTTTATAGATACCCCTATTATAAAAGTTAAGAAAAAACAAAATATTTTAACAGTAGGTCCCCACTCCTCTCACATTTCACAACACACATAGAAAAGCTGTGTTAGTGTAACTAACCAATACATTTCTCTGGTGAAAAACTGACTTTTTCAACAATACACTTAAGTTCCTGATGCTTATGTCTTACACAACAAGCTATTTGAAATAAACTATTTGCATTGCTTTGCAAAACAAGAAAGTAGTAAATAAATATGTTTGATATTTAAGAACGAGGATAAACGTATGCCCAGAAACATGTGATCCAGGTTTTGGTTAAAGTAAGAACTAAAAAGCAGCAAGTATTTTGCAAAAAATATCTTTAAAAAGTTACTTACCATGAGAAATATGAAACAGAACTTTCTCTACAAGACGACAAACATCCACAGTCCACAGAGACACAAAAAGGAAATCTCCTCATGCACACAGATGCGTCAAGTGCTGCTTACTGTCTCCAACACACACCTTGTACACACTCCTCACACGGCCACTACCCTTTCTCAGAGAAATTGGATGAAATCTGTTTCATTCCAAATAAAGAACTATGGGTGTGCAAAAGAGAACCCTTCCGACAAAAATCAGTTATGGAGAGGAAAGAGGTTACTCTGCCTCCTCCACAGACACCTAGGAACAGGTGGCTCTAGGAATAGGTTCTGACATTAAGTAGAATTAAAGAAGAAATGCACGTGATTTGAGAGAACGCCTGCCATAATAAAAAAATATTGAAATACCAATGAGAAAGCACAGTGTTTGCAAGACCGAGCGAACATCATTCTTTTCCAAAGCACGTTCTGGGAACTGCTGCCAATGCAGACAAACCTTTCAGCTTATTTGAAAGGAAAGTTGGTTTTTAATAGGTAGACGTTCTGAGCTAGTAACACACAGAACAGTGAAGAAACACTTCTTCCAAACCCGAAAAACATCTCTACGCAATGCAAGATGGCTCCACACGGTTCATACAGTCCAAACATGGAGAGCATAACAAGTGGGGATGGAGGAGCTACAGCTAGTTTTGATACTAAAAGAAAAGATGTGCTAGGCACAAACTACAAAATGCACTTCAGAACCACTGTCAGCAGAAGGTTTAAAGCACCAGGCAATCTGTTTAAAGATGTCTGGCAGCTGAAATGAGTTAAACCATGCAAAAAAAAGCAAGTTCTAGCTGAAGACACATCGTGTCTTGAAAGAACTAAGACAATGGAAGGGAAGTGACAAGCTGAATGGGCTTGGGGCATAAAGGGAAAACAGGGAAGGAAACAGAACTGCAAATCCAAAGACTGCAAAGAACTTAATAAACCAGCAGGATTTAAAATAAGAAAGGTTCATGCCAAAGGTCATGCTCTGGAAAGGCACTACAGAAGGTGGCTTCCTGCCTAGCCTGCGGTGTTCCTCTGCCTCTTCAAGGAAAGAGTAGACAAAGTGCCCTACAGGTGAGTTTCCTTCCAGACATCAGGCCAAAGACAGATCAGGCTGTATGTATTTGGTCCTCACAGCCACTAAAGCATGAAAATTGACGCTATGTGAAGGCCATGATTTTTACTGACTTCCTTTTTGCAAGTAGATTTCTCCATTTTGGTGTGCTAGTTGGGATGAGTGGAACAGCTGCCATGTGACACACAGAATTTTGCTTTAAGACACATTTGAAGAGAAAAAGTAATCAGATCTAATGATGATTAGAAACAAAACAAAGCAAGACACATGATGGAAAAGCAAGATGACAGCTCTAATTTCTAACTGACAAGTGGTAAAAATGCCCTGAATGGGACTTTGTGCAATAGGTATGACACTGTAAATAAAGAGGTGGTGAGGGCAGACATCCTGGATTGAGTGGATTTACCTTATAGCCACTTCCAGCCCGACACAACACAGTATGCAGCAGCTTGAAGAGCATGGGTCTGCACAGGAGAAGCGCTAAAGGGGCTGTAATGTTCATCAGGAACTGCCCAAATACATACAAGGGGATGGACACGACATAACTTTCGTCAATTCCTGAACAGAGAAATCTACAGGTAGATAGCACACAAATACCAACCTAAAAAAAAAAAAAAAA